>JADRCD010210662.1:15294-40294 GCA_019843815.1 Montemys delectorum
AATAATAATAATAATAATAATAATAATAATAATAATAATAATAATAAAAGAAATAATAATAACAGCAATAATATTAATAATAATAATAATAATAATATTTATTGGTTCTTTGTGAATTTCACACCATACACCTAATGCCACTCATCTCCCCTCCTTCATACTTGCCCATTACCCTTGCAAACTTCCACTATCTCGGAGAAAAAATAAATCTCCTTGTGGAAGCTGCATTGTGTCATAGTGTATCCCACAGTGTGCCCTTTTGCCCACATTTCCTTGCTTGCAAATGTTCATTGCAATGACTCCTTAGTCTGGTGTGAAACCTCTGCCTTCTGCTACTCTATTGATACTGGAATCACACTAGGACAACCCTAGGTTATCTTGTCCTTGCCCTGTGTTGTGGAGAGTCTGTAATTTTGGATAGAAAGGACCAGCCACTTCATGCCCTCCCACAATATATTAACTATTTCTATAAATGTTTCTTTTCTGAAAAATAAGAGTGGAATCATAAATTGTGGACACTGCAAGAAGTTGTATATTTAGCGTATTGGTAAATACCATCTTACCTCTTATTAATCAGTTCATCCACTAATGATGTAGGCATTGAAAACTGCTATGTCACAGTACTGTCAATTTTAAGAATGCTTCTTCACTTCCAATACTTTATAAATTTTCTCAAGCTCTGAAGAAGCTAAACAACTTTAAGATAAAATGGCATTTGAATATGTTTGCATTTCTGGAGGACATTATTTGTCTGTATTTATACTAAGCTCTGTGTGTGTGCGCGCACATGCATGAGGACAAGTGGGCTTGTGGGTGTGTTTGTGCACATGCATGTGTGTACATGAATGTGAATGTATATGCATGTCATATCATATATATACAGGTCAAAACATGATTTGTGAGAATCAGTTCTCTCCTTCCACCATACAAATCACAAGAATTAAACTCAGGTCATTAAGCTTATCAACTAAGCCATCTATCTCCCTGACCCAAAGCTGTACTTTTAATTTTTACTTATAAAAATTACTTAGAAAACATTTTTATTCATTAAAGATTTTAATACTATGTCTCATATATACTGCCAATATTTTCCACCTTTCTATAGAGACTGATTTCATATCTCTTAATAAAAGGAAAGTTTTTCAAATTTTATGAAGCTGTATTTATCAGCATTTGAATAATTTGATATAATTTATCTTTCTTAGAAAGAACATGGCTTGAAGATTATAAGAAAGGAATCTATTTTTATTTAATTACTGAAAATTAATCCATCTAGATCCAGTTTCCACTTTAATACTAATTGCTCTTTTGTTGATGGGTTGTCCCTGCATAGTTATTGAGCATTCTGTCCTTAGCCCACTGATTTAGAATGCTAACATTATCATAATCTGAATAACCATACAATTTGAGTCTCATTCAAGACTCTACTGCCTTCCTTTGAAATTAGTATTCAGGCACTGATATGAAGTGCTATTACTTATAAAAGTTACACAATAATGGGCAATAATGTAGCTTGCTCCCTTATCTTTATTTTAATTTTTTTAGAGAATAGTCTTTATTTGAACTATAAATTCAACATCCCTAGCGTCATAAAAGTAGTAATTTTATTGGAAGTACATTTGATTTATAAATCAATGTAGTATAAATTAACATCTTTATAGTCTTGTATTAACTTAAGTAGAATGGAGCATGGATTTCCATTAATTCCAACAGCATCTTATCCATCTTGGGTTACTTTTAAGTTTTTGAAATATTTTTTTCAAGTGTCCTATACAAAGATTCCCCCACCATGCGTGGGTAAAACACACTGATAAAAGTTTCTAAGCTCTTGTTGGTACAACCAACAATGCCAAAAAAGTAGGCGGTATTTCACTCTGCACAGGAGCTACTTATGTGGGAGCCTTTAATAAAGACACTTTCTTATGTGTGTACCAAGTACATCTCTACTTCCTTCTCTTTCTACATCTCTATTTCTTACGTTCTAGCTTTTAGTTAGAGGTTCCTTTTAGCTCTTGTAGGTAACCAGTCCTTTTTATATGAATATAGCCAAATCAAAGTAAAAGTTTCTAAAAACCTCTTTGCTAAAATTGTCCCTATTATTTTTAAGCAGCTTCTCTTGGGGTTTCCTACAGATATGTATAAATGATTAATAATTTTTCTTTTCTTTTAGACATCTTAGGACTCAAAAATGTATCCTGCCTCAATTTATCAGAAGGAAACTCTCACAGTATATTGATTAATAGGGAATATAATCAGATTTTGTGTTTTAGTTACTTGGAATATTTTTGTGTTTTATTATTAGATGTGTTCTGATTAAATATAAATATACCACAGGGTCTCAAATCCACATTTAAATATGTTTTTTGGATTTTTAAGCCTTTGTTAGCATTATGGAAATAATATTTTCTCAATTTTCCTATAATTTACATGAAAAATTATTGATACATTGTTATTTGAATGATTCACACAAGACAGTTCCTTCTAAATCTCTTAGTATGCTGACAGATGATTTGCTAAAATATTTCAGAAATATTGCCCTCATAACCACAAATAAAATCCTTTAGTACCTTCATTTAATTTTTGCCTCTGTTAAATGTTATAAAACTGCTTTCTTATATTTGCAAAATACTTTAGAAGCTTTAATCTTTATGCTTTAAGCAATTTAAACAGCATTTCATATTATTTGGTTTATGAAATAAATCAATATTATTGATAATTGTAGTTACTTTTGACAAGGTACTTAACCTCTCCCTTTTTAGTTTATTTTTTACTTTATACGTATAAGTATTTTCCCTGTGTGTATGATTGTGTACCACCCGCATGCCTAATGTCCACAGAGGTCAGAGGAAAGGAACAAATCCCCTCCAACTGGGGTTTTGGATGGTCATGTGTCATCATGTGCATGCTAGGGAATTGAACCTGGGCCTTCTAGAAGAGTATGCATTGTTCTTAATGACATTAGCCCCTGTTCAGTATCTCTTCTCACATTTAATGCATTTTCAAGACTACTGAATTGATAGCCAAGGTGTTCATTTAGTTATGTAAATTGAAGCTGTGTTATTCCACATATTAATTGCCTAAACTGTTATACTGATTTATTCTTTTTCATTTCTATCATTTCTCTGTAATGGAATTTTAATGATAATTCAAGACATTATTTTAAAAAGACGCTTGATCTTTTTCGTTGTTGTTTTGTTTGGGATTCTTTTAGATCTGACCTTTTTTCACAATTTTCACAAAGTTATATCATGTTGTATTCATGTTGGGAATAATTCACATAATCTGATGTTAAGCTTAACTCATTGACATCTTAGAATGAGCTCAACATTGTGCCCCATAATGTATACTGCATAGCGGCATTCTACTTGTTGTTTGATATCTGCAGAATTTCCCAGTAGGCATAGCACTTAGTCATCAAAAGCACCAGAATATAGGAACAGCTCGGAAAATGCTGGGCAAAGAGAGACAGGTTCTCTGAACCACAAGGCAGCAGGATGGGTCTCAATCCAGATGTTTGGGACATCAAGGTAAGCACTAGCAAACTACAATTATATACAACTTTATTTTATCATTTTGTTTTCTATTTTAGTTCTTGACAGTCTCACTATATAATCCTGGCAGGCCTGGAAGATATGCTCCTGGTACATATACTTTCTGAATCTTAAGATGTAAGAGAGCTTCTTTCTACCCTTTAACAAAGACTTTCACATACATAAGAACATGTCAGGTTAGTGTAGAATTCTTGAATCAAATTCTGTGTCCTTTTAGACCCTTTGATTTTCTAAAAGAAAACAAGTCCAAGATCAACTTGACTTGGACTATACACTCCTAACTACATATTTTATATCAGGGATAATTTATTTCTCAATATCTTTGAAATTCTAAAACCTCACAAGATATTTCCTGACGTACTGTTGGTCCTTCCTTCCTTCCTTCTTTCCTTCCTTCCTTTCTTTCTTTCTTTTCTTTTTTTCAGGAATGATTTTTCTTCCTGTCTGTGTGTTTTTCATCTCAGAAAGTAATAGATTATCTCTTTAACAAACATTTTATTTCCTTGGATTATTTGACTTTGTTGTTTGCTTTTTTCCTTTGAAAATATGAAAGCATGGCTTATAACAGTGCTCTCCCACATTAAAAACAGCAGAGATAAATCATGTCTAAGTCAGGGCTGAACTCACTGAAGGTAAGCAACATGGCCAAAGTCCTGCTATGTTGACATAACATGTGCATGTAAAGTTAAAGCTAGCAATTTTGTCAGCCCAGTGAGTAGGGCATAACAGAAAACTCAAGAATATAGAGTACTGTTTTAAAAATATAGAAAGTAAAGGCTAAAGATAAGAGAGAGAATCTAACACAGGAAACGAGTCTACAAATAATCAGAGGACACAAGAGCAAAATGGGAACAACATGGCAAACAGGAAGTACGGATGGCTGAAAGATTCCAGAAAAGGATAGTAAATCATCCACATAAAAAGGGCGAAGCATATCCAGAGAGATCCAGTGTCCCATATCCCATAAACATTTAAATGGAACTGCAAGGTACAAGCGCAAACAAACAGGCAAAGACAAAATAGTTACAGGCTTGTTGTTAGTCTCACAGAGGATTTGTGAGCTGAGGCAGTAGACATATGTCGATATGTCTTTTCATTTAGAAAAACTTTACAAAGTCAGGATTCCTTTCATTTTACTAAATACCCATCTTCAGTTTCTTAAGAAGTAGGTTCTTTTCCTCTTAAAAACTATCTGCTTTGAGAGCATATTTTATGCTAGATAAGTGAATTTCTTGCCAACTTTAAAATTAAACCAAATTTCACAGCTCCTCCAAAAAAAATTAGAACCTTTCTCCATGAAAAATAAGAAATTTTTACAACAGAACTGCAAAACCACCATCCAACATTGACTACCTCACAAAAAGGGAGACAAACACAGAATGATGAAAGGTATACTATTTTCTCAAAACTTAACAAAGTGGTGGCCAGCATCTTTAACTTAGAGCTGTGGCTATCTTGCATATTTTTTTTCATATCTTGAATTTACTAGGAAAGTTGCAGAACTTGTGTCAGACACAGCAACAACAACAACAAAAAGATTAAAATTTCTCCCCTTTCTTTTTTACAATTCAAAGACTGAGTACAAAAGATACGTTAGCCCCCAACAGTACATGATGTACAAACAGGCTAGCCTCTCACAGTATATGATGCACAAACACCTAAGAAACAATGGCTTTCTTAACTGTTCTGTTGGATCACTGAATTAATGAGTGTGTAACTCAGCCAGGTTCTCATTCTGCTTACACTAAGTCTTGTAACACTCCCTTACCCCATATTTTCCTAGCAGGAGATTTCTGGGGGTTTATTCAAGCCAATAAGCTTAAGAAGATACAGTAGATTATAATTTGAAAAGAGCACTACAATTGGGATGTCTCAATAACAAAACAACATTACGAAAATGACAACTGGCATCTACTAAGATGTGATGGTAATCTACCACTTTGTGGAAAATTTCCAAAAGAATTTCTTTTTTTTTTTTTTTTTAAATTTGAAATTATTTTTTTACTAGATATTTTCTTTATTTACATGTAAATTTTCCCTTTCCCAGGTTCCTCTCCAAAAAACAAACAAACAAACAAAAACAACAAGAACAAACCCCTTTTGCCTCCCCCCTCCCCCTGCCTGCCACCCCACCCTTTCCCACTTATTGGCCCTGGCATTCCCCTACACTGGGGCACAGAACCTTCACAAGGCCGAGGTCCTTTCCTCCTATTGATGATCGAATTTGCAATCCTCTACTATACACATGCTGCCAGAACATTCAGTCCCACCCTGTATAGTCCTTGATTGGGGGTTGGGTCCCTGGGAGCTCTGAGGGTACTAGTTAGTAATTGTTGTTCTTCCTAAGGGGCTGCAAACCCTTCAGCTCCATAGAACCTTTCTCTAACTCCTTCATTGGGGACCGTGTACTCAGTTCAATGAATGGCTGTGAGCCTCTACATCTGTATTAGTCAGGTATTGTCAGAGCCTCTCAGGAGATAGCTATATGCTTGTCCAACACCTAAAGAAATGTTCAACATCCTTAGTCATCAGGGAAATGCAAATCAAAACAACTCTGAGATTCCACCTCACACCAGTCAGATTGGCTAGGATAAAAGACTCAGGTGACAGCAGATGCTGGAGAGGCTGGGGAGAAATAGGAACACTCCTTCATTGCTGGTGGGATTGCAAACTGGTACAACCACTCTGGAAATCAGTGTGGCGGTTACTCCGAAAATTGGACATAGTTCTACCAGAGGACCCAGCCATACCACTCCTGGGCATATACCCAGAAGATGCTCCATCATGTAATAAGGACACATGCTCCACCATGTTCATAGAAGCCTTATTTATAATAGCCAGAAACTGGAAACAACCCAGATGTCCCTCAACAGAGGAATGGATACAGAAAATGTGGTACATCTACACAATGGAGTATTACTCAGCTATTAAAAACAATGAATTTATGAAATTCTTAGGGAAATGGATGGATCTGGAGAGTATCATCCTGAGTGAGGTAACCCAATCACAAAAGATCACACATGGTATGCATTCTCTGATAAGTGGTTATTAGCCCAGAAGTTTGGAATACAGGAAGAATGACCCACAAACCACAAGAAACTTAAGAAGAAGGAAGACCAAAAGGTGGACATTTCATTCCTTCTTAAAAAGGGGAACCAAACACCCACAGAAGGAGTGGCAGAGATTAACTATCGACCAAAAGAATTTCTATAGCAACCCTACACATCTTAAACCCATTTATAAATGCAAAGTTTGTAGCATTCTTAAGCATGCATCTTAATTCATTAGCCCACAACTAAAATCCATGCATCATTTTATCTTTCTTTCATTCAACAGACATTTATTGACTACCTCACATGTTGGGCATATTTCAGGATCAAAAAATAAGAGGAATCAGCTTTATGATGAGCAGTTGAAGAGTATTTTAATGTAACAAAATAGCATTTGGAAAGGTTACATTTTGAGAGATGGCATTTGTCCATCAAGAAATAAGTGAGAGACTTAGTTGGAGTAAAGAAGTCAGAGTGGCACAGCCCTAGATGACAAAAACAATAGATCATATTGGGCTTTGTAGGCCTTAACAAATTTACACTAACATATGAATACACGTGCACATACACATATATGTGTTATATTATTATATAAAACTATATATTATTTTATGCATCTGTACATATAATTCTTTTAAAATTGTGGTGCCTGCTACATATTTGGCTGACCAGAGTAACATAATATAACTAATGTTTTACAAAGATTTGCTACCTCAGAAATTTAGAAAACAGATTCTATGCAGGTAAGATGTTGCCTTCCCTATGCCTTTGCAGTACCAGTCTCAATAATCATAGATAAATTTGTAAAACAATGTGATTTCTTGATATGTACAATTCAAACACCTCCAGAACACCCTACCCTGCTCACCAGCACCAGTCAACACTCTTCATATATATGAACCACAGAGCTGAGAATTGAAAAGTTACAATGTTACTGTACAAAAAAAAACAATAATTATAAGGGATGAATCTGAAATTCAGACAGGAGAAAGGATAGACTTCCAGAGTCATTTCCCCCTATGTAATCCTTGGGGACAAAATTCTAAAGTACTTAAGACCTAGTTAGACACATCTGAGAACATTGCTCCCCTTCTGTTTGGCACCTCTGGAAAACACATCCTGACTTGTCGACATAGTTGTTCCACCTTACACTGTTTCTATTTCATTAGCTCTATAGCACAACAAACTATTAGCACAACGGAAGTCCCTGGCTATTTCAAAACTAACATGAAGAATTGAGAAAATGCGTTTATGACACAACTTAAAGGTACCGGGTAGTCAATGTATATCTGTACATGTGGAGGCCACCGGTCAACATTAGATATCTTTCTCTGTGGATTTGCACCATACATTTTAAGACTTGTTCTCACTGGAGCTGCAGCTTACTGCTGTGGTTAGAGTGGACGACCACCAGCAAGCCTCATGAACCCATCAGTCTCCATTACCCTAGTGCTGGGGTTAAAGCATTGGTTCTCAACCTTCTTAATGCTGTGACCCTTTAACACAGTTCCTCCAGTTGACCCCAAACCATAAAATTATTTCACTGATACTTCATGATTGTAATTTTGCTAGTTAAGGTTTACAATGTAAATATCTGATATGCAGGATATCTGATATGCAATCCTCAAAGGAGTCATGACTCTTGGGTTGAGAAATGCTAGGCACTACTACACCCAGATTTTTCAGGGATGCTGTGGGTCAGATCTGAGACTCAAAGTTCACTAACCACTTTACCCATGGAAGCATATTTCCACCCCTGTATCCAATCCTATAGCAACCCAAAGAGTTAATTAAAAAACATATACTAGATTACAGATTTGACAACCTATAACCACTACTGCCATTCAATTTATATCTTCATAATTTTATGTTATATTACACTCTGGATTCTATGCATTACATGAGGCAAAGCCATTTTTCTTTAATTTAGGTGTGGCTCAAACACATTCTGGGTTGAATAAAAAATTTCCAGTTTAGAAAACTATCACCTCACCCACAAGTTAAACAAGAGAAAAGGGTATTGATGCCTTTTGACCACTCTCTATGAATTAGTATTAGTTTACCAGAGTTAAAGCTTCTGTTAGCCTGTGTGATAGTCCTTTTGGTATAAGTGAGAGGCAGCATTCTTTGGAAGCGAAATGAACAGGAAAAGTACATATAGAGAGACAGAGTCTCTCTAGATACACAGCTTAAGATCATATGTTTGCTGCTGAAAAATCCAGGATACTTATTTCACTTATGATTCTGTAATCAGGTGAGGGAGGCGGGCTCAAGTGTGTTTGCATTCCTGAACCATCTAGAATAACTTGCCTAAGAGCTGCAGACTCTGCTTTCAAGATGATTCTTCACATAGCTGGTGACCCATGAATTCTTATCACCCATGAGCAGTTTCTCTGTGGTGATCTCCAACAGTATGACAGCTATAAGCCAAGAAATTAGCACAGAGTATACACATTTCAGTCATCTGGCTTCTGAGATCACATAGTAGCAACTGGATTGGGTCTCTTAGTCTAGCCCTAAATTATCACATACAGTTTCTACTAGATAATGAAGTCATTCAAATGTAATTAAAATGAAGTGATATTAAAACCTAGCCCTATAGTCATTCTAGCCATGTCTCAGTGACAAACCACTATAGTCTTAGCATTTTAGACATGGCATTTTCATTGGTGTAGAAGGTTCTATGAAATATCACTCATCTACAAAGTCACAAGGCCTCGCTCAGGTTCGAGAGGAGACTCAGATTCTATCTCTTACAGGATAAAGATATTTGCACATTTGAAAGAGACATAGAATGGGAGAAATGGTAGATACCTCCAGGACACAGTAACTTCTTCTAAACTGTTCTATTTAAAAATATGGCATAGGGGACAACGTTCTTGTGTAATGTATATTACAGCATGAGTCCCATATACACTGTGAGTCAGTGACACTGCTAGGCATATACAAATGGAAACATGGCTGTCATAGACAAAAGAATGGGAATGATCAAAGTGATGAGACTTGTAATAGCTCCAAAATGGAAACCATCCAGATGATAGGCATCTCATCAATAGCAAATGAGTAAATTCTTGTCTCTGATATATCTGTGAAACCAGCAAAACTTCTCAAAGTTTCCATGTATGAACTTTAAAGTAATTCAGTACTTAGTAGAGTGTTGTGAAAAATAACGAAGACCATATATGCTAAATTTTCTCATGTATTACTAACTTTCCACCAGAGCCATTTTGTAAAGATAGCCCTCTTTGAAGATGTGAGACACATGTCAAAGTTACTCAAGCTTAGTAAATTAATTAGTGAGTAAATGAATGGATGGATGCTATTTCTTGTATATGTAAACCTACCAAGGCAACATAAAAGTCAATTAGATACTGTTCTGTATTTTAAAGTCATACTGCTCCCCACAGGAACTCTTGACAATTATTTAGCCCATACTTGGCAAGTTAGTACTAGAATCTTAGAAAAGCAAAGAGACAGAATTGCCCTAGGTCTAATAACTATCCAGTGGCTTACCTCTGCTCTGGGATTGCAGCTGGGAACCTCTTGAGAAAACGCCACCCACATGAAATTCCATTGCTTC
Organism: Montemys delectorum; assembly: GCA_019843815.1. Taxonomy (NCBI): domain Eukaryota; kingdom Metazoa; phylum Chordata; class Mammalia; order Rodentia; family Muridae; genus Montemys; species Montemys delectorum. The sequence goes on from JADRCD010210662.1 coordinate 25,476, forward strand.
AGGTTTCAGTGAGGGAGGGAGACCACAAGTATGACCTTCCTGTTGGAATTTGGGAACTTCCACTCAGATCCAAACCAGAAGCAGGAAGCTCAGTGCTTGCTTAGCAAGAAAGGGGAATGGATTTGGAAACACTGCAGCTCAGGCTTGCACAGACATGGTTCTTCCTTTGTCCACTGCTCTCCTTCCTACTAATGGTCCCAGCCTGCCAGAAAAGACCGTACATCTCTATGGCATGGAACCAAACTGTCTCAATCACTCATAGTATGCTGGAATTCAAACACAGGTGTGTCTGGCTAATTGTAGTAATATTGTTCTCACATATTAACATTGTTTTAGGTTCAGACCTAGGGTGAGAGATAAGTATGGTATTGTAAACGGAGGATGGAGAAATACAAACTTAAAATATTCAATTCAAAACTGAGAAAAAATCTGTATTTTTATCAGACTGAAAAAAATATGATTGGTGGATTTCTTTTACAAGCTCCTTTCTATTTTGGTTATCTAGGTTAAGTGTTCATATCGGAAGCCATAACTGAAGGTCGCATTTAAAAAAAAAAAAAAGAACACTCCCAGAGGACTGAACAGCATGAGCCAAGATGTGAAAAAGAGAGATGAGAGCTTCCGTTGGGACAATTACTAGTACTTACTTTTACCCAGAGTGTTTGAGAAAACAAGTAGCAAGAATAGTTTATTAAATATATACTATGAAATTAAGCCTGTGCTAAGTATCTCACTTGTTTCTAGTCTTTTTGATTAATTGGGGAAATTAAGGTAACTTCAAAAGATCAAAAAAACTACAAAATACTGAGGCCCTATTTCTAACTTTGTTCTGAGTTGGCTCAAAGATGACGATTTAGACTACAGGAGATCAAACTTAAGGCATACTTCTAGGTAGGTAGAGGAGGATTTCAATGCCTACGTTGGTATCTTTCATTTTTAGAGCAAGTCTGAAGCAGGATTCCAGTGAGGTGGAGACTGAGGGTAGCTGGTGACACAATGAACACCAAGATCACAAACTAGCCAGGCTGGGGAGCAAGTTCCCCAGACTCTCTAGTCCGAGGAGACGAAGGCTGCTCAGTTGTTTGTGAAGTACTCGGTGCTGGTGTGTGGAAGCTGGTCCTGGTTATACATACCCGAAAATGACACGAGGGCACTAACAAGGACATTGTCAGAAGCAGAACTAACATTGGAAGGAACTTCAGGTCACTTAGGTTCTAATTACACTGATGTCACCTTTAGCTAATCTGTACTTCAGCAGACTGCCTCCCAACCACAGTGTTTCTCTGAGTGAATCTGAAAACAAATGAATTTATTACCGTGTTCCAACAGGAAGAGTTTTCCTATTTGGATATAAATATTCCCAGCATTTCTGTATTTCTTGCATTGCATTTACTGTCTCGCCTCGTTAGAGGCTTTCATTGACTGCTCTTGACCATCCTGCCATCTCTATAGCACTCCATTCTTGTGATCCTCTGCATTCTGCCTTGAGTGAATACAACGGCCTTGAGAGCAGAAATCACCTGTTTTAAATACCCAACTATCAGATACACTACATTTACTTTCAGTTACGTCCAACTTTCAATAGCATAAACAAGTTACACATTTTTGCATTTAAATCTCCATGCATATTTATGAATCTCTGTTGTCCTAGGAATGGAGTTACCTTCACCTAACATTTGAAACACTTTGAACATTCTTTTTCCCAAAGTATTCTTCAGCTACTCAAGTTTTATGCCCAGTAAAGCATTTAAATACTCTCTTTAAAAGTGAGTTAGTGAAGGTTAAAAATTTTTAAGATTTGAGAAAGGAGAGGACACAGTTGTTCAGTAGGCAGGTGACTTCATTTGCATGCTCCTCTCAAACTGGCATCCTACTTCTTATATTCTGTGTGTGTTAGTCAGGGTTTCTATTCCTGCACAAACATCATGACCATGAAGCAAGTTGGGGAGGAAAGGGTTTATTCAGCTTACTTCTACATGACTGTTGATCACCAAAGGAAGTCAGGACTGGAACTCAAGCAGGTCAGGAAGCAGGAGCTGATGCAGAGGCCATGGAGAGATGTTTCTTACTGGCTTGCTTCTCCTGGCTTGCTCAGCCTGCTCTCTTATAGACCCAAGACTTCCAGCCCAGGGATGGCACTACCCCTTTGATCACTAATTGAGAAAAATGTCCCACAGCTGGATCTCATGGAGGCATTTCCCCAACTGAAGCTCACTTCTCTGTGATAACTCCAGCCTGTGTCAAGTTGACACACAAAACTAGCCAGTACACTGTGACACTATGTCCTACCATGTGGTGGGTACTCTTACCATTGAGTTAGCAAGTGGACTTGGTCATTTGGTGGCACCTTTAAGTAATGGAAAGTTGGAATGGAGAAGTAACATAGTAGTTGCCCACTGATCCTCCACTTGAGGTATTACCACTGATAAGTGCTGGCTCCCTCTCCTGAAACTGGTCCTATTCCTTTCTAAATCACTCATCTACACTGATCCAAGCTCCCACATGGTGGCCCCATGACATGTGATTCCAGTCTGGCTGACTGCTTCAGCTTCTGCATTGCAATGTACACCTGCCCTCTATATATCTCACTAAGATTATTTCTGCCACTGCTTCTTGTCAAATGCATAGTAATCTCCTGTTTATCCACATAGATTTTTTTTAGACATACTTCAAAATTGGTGACTTCTACTTTATGCAGAATGAACACAGTACAGCAGCACTCAAATGACCTTTGCTATACTTGTATCAATAAAAAGCGTGAATATGTTTTTCTGTTATTTCTTCCTCTTTGATCTACATTTAGATGATAACTGATTTATTCTACCTCCCAAACTCGTTCTTTCTCTCTTTCAGAATACTTTAAAAAAATGACTGGTCTAAAACCTAATTGACTGAAATGATCAGCTTTAGCACAGTTCACTGCACTCACTCAGAAAGCTACTCTTAGAGGCAATTTGACAGAGCTGTCCTTTGAAACTGGCATTTTCCAAGTGTTCTTCTAAATTACACTTGGGCCATAAATACAGCAGGTTAAACGAAGACAGATGAGAAATTGTGTAGGTGAAAAATTACAAGGATGGGAATCTTTCTCCTCTTTCCGTGTAAAGATTTAATCTGTCAGATTAAAAAACCTTAAACCTGGTGATTGTGTCAAGATAACAGCTTGGAGGATACTCAGAGATGGGGTTCCCAGGGTGCTTCAAGAGATGGGTCTGTGGCCTACAGAGGCAGGTGTTTCTCCGTTGGAGCACAGAGGAGATCTTGGCACCGGTATCAGGCCAGCTGTGAGTTTATCTGTGGTATCTGGCTTTCAAGGCAGGGTTCCCTGCAGTCTGCCTAAAAGGAAGAAATGAGCAAGATGAATGAAGAGGTAATTGCACTATACTCTGAGGGGAGAAGGGGGATTATGAAACAAAAACTATATATACGTAAATATATAGTACATGGTGATATGTATATATATATATTTAAAAGGACTATTGAATTATCTACAGGAATAGAATATAATAAAATATGTACACTCTAGAATTTGTGGACATCCAACGATAGAGCATGGCTATATGAGATTTTTCATGATTGGGTTCCCTTTTCTGTATTTGTCATCACTCCTAATTCCACTCTCATGAATAGAATTCTTGACTGGTCTGTTCCCAAATCCTCAGTTACAAGACTCTCTGGAAAATGGTTCCTGTATGTATATACCATGTTCTCTATAGCTATGTAATAAAAAGACTTTTCTCTTCCTTGGCAAAACTTTCCCCTACCGTGGAGAACTCTGATGAGGACTAGAAAGATCATGTGTTCCACAGATGTCTTAGATTATTCAGGGTTCACAACAAACAAGGAGATGCTCTCTTGCCTTTCATGGCGCAGCTCCTAAGTCCCATAGCATAACTGCCACAACATACAAGTGAGCAAAAGTTTCACAAGGGCTTGTCTAGTTTAAGACAAGACTTCATGTAGTCAGAGTGGGAGGAGGAGACTCCAGAGATGTTGGAGTCCTTTATGGAAGGAACAAGTTGAAATGGGAAAGGAGTTTAGACTACTTATTTTCTATACAGAAATTAATCCCAGGGCCCGTGAACATGAGGTAATTGTTCCACCTTCAACCCCTAGATTGCTTTTAAAACAGAGTTTGACTGAAAAGGATAGAAATACAAGAAGCTGAGAAAAACCCCTTAAACCTGAACATGCAAAAGAACCCTTGGAGTGTGAGTTTGGAAATACACCCAGCCAGTTCAAGTAAGAGTTCACAGAGACCCCAGGACCTTGTTACTGATAAGCAACAACCCAGCCCAAGAGTTAACCAGCTAAAATAGGGAAAGGTCCTCAAAAATTAAGCAGAGATAACTGGCTGCTTTTGGAAAGCCCAATAAGCAAAGATCGTATATCTGTTTTAAAGGAAAAAGTCCAAAGAAGAGTAACATTTTATAATAGGTGACTAAGTCATAGTTCATGTCCATGAGGGAGATTAGTTCAGAATAGGAACTGCTCTGTGACCTCTATGCTTTCTTTGACTACTTAACGCCACCATAGCAGGATTAACTAGCAGCAAGGAAAGCCATGATGGCACACAAGGCCTGTACCTTATTTATCCTTTGTGGGCAGTCTCTCCCACCTCTGCTATGACATCTCTATGTGCCTTTTTGTATAAGAACATAGAAACAATTTCAAAAATTCTTCTCTGGCTTTCTACAGAAATATTATTTTACTTATGTTTTTATACTAATTGTCCTTTCTGTCTCTCTGTCTCTGTCTCTCTGTCCCTCTCTGTCTCTCTACCTCTGTCTTGTCTCTGTCTGTCTGTCTGTCTGTCTCTGTCTCTCTGACCCTGTCTCTGTCTCTCTGACCCTGTCTCTGTCTCTCTGCCTGTCTCTGTCTCTGTCTCTGTCTCTGTACCTCTCTCTCTCTCTCTCTCTCTCTCTCTCTCTCTCTCTCTCTCTCTCTCTCTCTCTCTCCCACGACAGGTTCTAGTTGATGTCTCATCTCCCATGCTGACCTTCAGTATCTTCTCAGAGTGGTGCCTCCTGACCTATTGAAAGCAGATCCATAGATCTATTCCCTCATTTCTAGACACTGAATCTGAAAATATTCTCTTACTATCTTCCACTACCCTGTAGCATGATTTCACTGCTTTATTTACCTGTTTTTAATCTAACCCTACAACACAAATTGTGCATTCTGTGGCATCAGGGAATTGTTGCCTCCCTTTGATCCCCAGAGGCAGTGTTTACTTACATGCCACTTACTGGCATGAATGACTTGCTACTGGCCTGCTGTAGCTTTCCCTGCTAAATGAGAATAGCACTGTGATATCAACATAATATGAACCTAGCACCTCTCCATTTCTGTTTCAAAAGAACTCACATGAGATTATTTTCTATATGTTCTATGAAAGAAACTTGAAGAACATAGAAAACCAGAAGCTTTCCAAACTTGAAAGAGGCAGAAATGGAGAAAAAAGAGTGAAGAACCCAAAAGACAGCATTCGGAACTTCCATGCAAGGTTCTATTGCAATATACTGTCAGAAGAACATGAATCCAGAATTGGGTATGATGGCGCAGGGTGTCTCTACACCCACAAAGACTATTGTGTTGTTAACAGGGATGGGTGGTAGGATGACTAACTGAAAGAAGCCAGAAGGGTTACATAGATGGTTGGCTGTGCCTCATCTCAATGATGAACAAAAATGAGATCATTGGAATGAAAACTCAGTTAATCTATGACCTTGAAACTTTGGGGTCATCTCCACCCTCTCCTCTCATCATTTCTTCCATGTCTTTCCTAGAATACATCTCTCTCATGCCTGGCCCTCCTCCCTCTTGTCACCTTCATCACAAAAGTTAACATTTTCCTCATTTCTGTTTGAAACTATTGCAAGAGCTCTTTTGTTCAGTCTCCCACTCAGTTCAGCTTCCTCTACAGGAAAAATGCAAGGTGTCTCAAAAGAGAAGTTACATTGACAGTTGGACTGATACAAAATCCTGGTCCACTTGTTGAAATGTAGCAACCTTGAGTTAGGTCTTTAAAATGCATGAAGAATGAATGAACTAGCTGGGGCTGTTTCTATCTCACTTAGCTATTTTCTTTTGTGACTTTCCAAAATATGTTTAAATGACGTGTTAGTTACTAAATTCTAAATGCTTGGCCTTATATTCATACATAGGTAAGCATAGCTCTCCTCTGTCCCCAAGGAAAGTTCTTTTTTATTAGACAGAAGGCACAATATCAAAATACAGAGAAAAACTGACAGTTAAATGTCTAGCCCCAGTAGATATATCTACACCTAAGGCTCAGGGAACTTCTCAGAAGAAGTGGCAGAAAGATTGTAATATCTGGAGAATTGGGATCTCTGATGTGAGATAGAGTTTTCTATATGACAGGAAAGCTACACCCAGGAAACATCAATAATACAATTGCCAAACAATCCCTAGAAATGAGAACACCAATTGGCTTGCCAGTGTGGATGAGAGACAGCCCAAGGATCCATCCCTAGAGGAAGAGCTATGGACAACTAATGGCTTGAAGTGAGAATTAGTTTTCTCTAGAGACATATTCTTATCCCATTCCAAGAAGTCAGATATAAACACAGAATAAAGATGTATGATTGTATTTGTGTATGTGTGTGTGTGTGTGTGTGTGTGTGTGTATCAATGATAATTAAAAGTAAAAGGAAGGCCATTAGTGTGAGAAAAAATGGAGTGAGGCAGAGGAAAAGTTGCATGTAGAAGACAAAGGGGAGGAAGATTATAAAGACAGTACTCATACATGAAATTCTCAAAAAAAAAAAAAACTAATTTTAAAAATTGTGTTAATTCTGGGCATGGTAGCATGTACTTGAAACTCCAGCACTCAGGAGAGCTACCACAAATTCAAGGCCACCTTAGTTAACAGCGGGTTTCAAGCTAAGAAAGGCTTCATAGTGAATCCGTGTCTCCAGCTGACTTTTAAACAACCGTAATTTATAAATCTCTGTAGGTGTGTGCTTTCTGGATAACATTCAAAATGATCCTGTATTAAGCATTTAAAATCACTGAAGAATCAAATATACAATTATTTTGAGGTGATTAATCAGATCAAGGTAGTTTTATTTCATCACTGGGGGAGAGAGAGAGAGAGAGAGAGAGAGAGAGAGAGAGAGAGATTGTACTTGGCTATGTGTATAAAGTCATTTTAGCAGTTTGGAATCCTATTTTTTTTTTTACCTTAGACAACACTTTATAAAGTTTAAGCAATTCTGGATACTTTTACATAATAATTGGCTAACATACATCACTGTGTGAGATGTTAAGGGCTAGTATTATTCTAAGGAAATATCACAGGAGACTATAAAAAAGAAGTTATGAGAATTATAAAGATATGCCTCATGCCAGTGACTGCTATTATGCCAAGAATATGTTCAAGTCATCATGAACCAATGGGAGGCTCTAATTAATCTGAGTATTAGCAACATATCTCCATTATATGGTCAGTGAAACTAACAAAACTTTATAGACAATTATTTAAAAGAAATGAAGAAAATCACCTTCTAGTTATTATCTCCTTGTCCCTTGGTGAACCACAGGAGCCAGTGTTAGGGTTATAAAGGAAAATAATGGTATCAAGTTTCTCTAGAGAGATCAATAGATGAACCAGGAAACAAGAACCAAATTTTTGCTCAGAGAGCATGAAGAAGGAATTTCAAGCAAATTCTCATGTCCAAGCGGATGACTCCAGTGATTGGAGAAGACAGAATGAGTCTCTTTTTATGGTTGGGTATATGAAATTTATATGGACCTCACAGAATTAAAGACTGAGACAAAGATGGGTCTGTATTTTTTCCATATTTGGCTCTTATTCACAATGTCATTCAGTAGTAGTTAAGAAAATTCAGAAAAATAGGTGAAGTTTTTCTCAAAAATATCTTCTTCCTGGAGGAGATGAAAGACTGAACAAGTGAGAAGGAATGGAGAACACCAGGAGAATATTGTCCATGAATCAACTAAGCAGGGCCTACATGAGCTCACCAAGACTGAAGTGACAAAAAGGGGGCCTGCATGACTCTGTACCAGGTCCTCTACACATATGCTATGGCTGTTAGCTTGGTGTTTTTGTAGAACTCCTAACAATGGAAATAGGTGTTTCTCTGACCTTTTGCCTGCTCCAGGGCCTCCCATTTGGTTACCCTGTGCAGCCTTAAGATGAGGACTTTGCCTTGTCTTAGTGTATCTTGTTTTGTCTAGTTTGGCTGTTGTCTGTCCTGCTCTTTTTCTGAATAGGAAATAGATGGGCGTCGATCTGGGAGAGAGGAGAGGTAAGGGTTAGGGGAGCTAGAGGGAGTGGACAGAGGGAAACTAATGTTGAGTTGTATTGTATGAGAGAAAAATCTATTTTTTAATAAGAAAACACATTCTTCCTGTATGTGTGTCACTGACTGTTTGCTCCTAAAATCACTGTGACATGGTTTGTTTTCCTAATAGAAGCTTCTTATGGAGAGGTAGCTAATGCTCACTGATTGTTCTTAGTTATTACTAGTGAGCTTTTAAAATCACATTTTTCTCACAGTTTAAGTTAGCATTTGCCTTTAGAGTCGTGCCAGAGACTTATGAGAAACAACAATGACATATTAAAACATTTTCATGCATGGACAAAAGTGAATAGTTTCGTAGTTGGATAGTACTTATTATTATTATTATTATTATTATTATTATTATTATTACTATTGTATCATTATTAAATCTTTTTTATAGTCCAGTCATTATCTACCTCCCAGTCCACCCTCCAACAGTTCCTCGTTCCATTCCTCCTCCCTGTCTCCAAGAGGATGTCCCCACCCCCTACCTCACCAGGGCTCCCTCCCTGGGGCCTCAGTTCCCTTGAGTGTTAGGGGCATCTTCTCTCACTGAGGCCAGACCAAACAGTCCTCTGCTGTATATATGTCAGGGGCCTCATAACAGCTCGTGTATGCTGCCTGGTTGGTGGCTCAGTGTCTGAGAGATCTCATGGGTGCAGGTTAGTTGAGACTGCTGGTCTTTCTATGAGGTTGCCCTCTTCTTCAGCTTCTTCCATCCTTTCAGTAATTCAACCACAGGGGTCACCAGCTTCTATCCGTTGGTTGAGTGTAAGTGTCTGCATCTGACTCTTTCAGCTGTTTGTTACACTTCTCAGAAGGAAGCCATACTAGGTCCCTGTCTGTAAGCACACCATAAAATCAGTAGTAGTGTCAGGCGTTGGAGCCTCCCCTTGAGATGGATCCCAATTTGGGCTGGCCCCAGGAATACCTTTCCCTCACTCTCTTCACCACTTTGGTCCCTTCAGTTCTTTTAATCAGGGACAATTCTGGGTCAGAGTTTTTGACTGTGGGATAGCAACCCAGTCCCTCCATTTGACACCCTGTCTTTCTAGTGGAGGTGGACTCTACAAGTTCCCTCTCCCCACCATTGGGCATTTCATCTAAGGTCCCTCTCTGTGAGTCCTGAGTGTCTCAGACAGTACATTTTTCATGGCAGAAGAATATTTACTCCTTTTCTGGTACTAATCACAGCTAGTGGCTATGAGTACTGCATGCTTTACTCTGCACTATAAATTTTTAACACTTCCATAAATTAATGCACATAAAGGAAAAAAATATGCCAAGATGCTATCCATAACTTGTGCTGATTTCCATGCTATAAATCCTCCTTCCTCTCAGGTTTCAAGCTCCAGGCATGATGGGCAGGAACACAGCATTTAATGTTCCCTCTCCATAGGGGTACACATAACCTGAGAGCAGAGAGAAGGCCAAATAAAATTAAACAATTAATGCAACGTGTGTTCATTTTGTACTTTTATTCAAATATTCAATAAAAATTATTCAAAAAATAATAAATCCTTATTTTATACAGTTTCATTGTCTGTGGTGTTTAGGCATAAACCAGGCTCAAATTAAAATGCCATACACATGTATATAGTAAATGGTCAGGCCTGACAGGAGAAGCAATTCTAGTCTACATTCTGCACAGCAGTTCTTCAGATATGTAGTTTTTGCATTTCACTAAATATTATCATCTCTCAGCTCTTTCAAGCACTCAATACTCATTTTATGCTAGACTTGGCACTTGGTGCGAAGAATACAAATCTTATTTCAAATTGCAATGGTGTTGCTCTGTTATGTAACCAAGTATCGTTACAAGTCTTACTGGGTTTGGTTTTTCCAGATGAAGTACACCCAGGAATCAGAGTCGTGTCTTACTGCTCTCTTTCAAAACCATCACTAACAAACCAGAAGCTATCTAGAGAAACAAAGAATTTGGAAATAACTGGGGTTTGATGGGAAAGGGGAAGTCTTAACTGTGGGGGGACTGATACAGAAAAGAAATCACATGCAAAATAGTTTATTTATTTGACCAGATCAGAAGCATCACAACCCAGTGTGGCAATCTGAATGAAATGCATAACCTGTAAGAAGTGTAAAGCATTATTTAAATAACACTATGATGTTCACCTTTTATGATCTCTTAAACCTGAATTAGCTCACTGACAATGAGAGATGGTAGCAGTTATCATGAAGTAGATTGAAGTTCTGCGACAGAAGCAGGAGACACAGAGAAGCCTCTGGGCGAATGTAGCCTTATTCTTCTTCCCCAGCCTTCTGGCCATCTAGTCAACAGTAAGCCTCTCACCACAGATGAGAACTGGCCAGAACTGGATATAATGCTTCTAGAATGTGTGTGAAGAATCATATCAGAAGTCATGGTTGAATGTGGGAAGGGGCGTTCAAAAGAGAGACAGAAAGAATCAAAGAGACATAGATAGAAATACAAAGAGTAAAGATGAGAGATAGAGGGAAGGAGGGGAGAGAAAGTCAGTGAGACTGAGATTTAAAGATAGAGTGAGGAAAAGAGAGAGAAAAAACTATATATATATATATATATATATATATATATATATATAGAGAGAGAGAGAGAGAGAGAGAGAGAGAGAGAGAGAGAGAGAGAAAGCACGCTCATAGGGGCAAATTTTATTTGAGACAGTCCCTTAAATTCAAGCAGAAAAGTGAGTTGCCTTTGCTGTCTGCACCTTTATCACCAGGTCATGTCCACCACGACTGATGTAGAGAAATGCTAGTATTCATTTTTTGTGCAAACCTCATGCTGATTTGCACAAGAGAAAAAAGTCCAAAGCATAAGAAAACAAAACCACAGTCATCTGGTACTTGACAAAGATGCCAAAAACATCCACTAAAGGAAAGGCAGGTTCTTCACCTAATGGTGGAAAGCCGCAGGTCCACAGGTATGAGAGTTAAAACAGGCAGACACAGCTATGAGTTTATACAAAGACTAACTCCAAGTGGACCCGAGACCTCAGTGTGAAAGCTTGAACCCTGACAATTTTAGAAGAATGTATAAACAATACTTTACAAGACATAGGTGAAGGAAATGACTTCCTGAAAAGGTCTCCATTAGTCTAGGAACTAAAGCCAACAATTGACAAGTAGACCCTCATAAAACCAAAAGGCTTTTGCACAGCTAAAGAAGCAATCAATTGGGTAAAGAGGAAGCTCACAGAGGGGGTGTGGGATCTATGATACCTGTACATCTGACATGATTAACATGCAAAATATATAAAGAAATCATAAACCAAAATTAAACAAACAAAAAAGGAACAGTGGGCTTTGGGTCTGAACAGAGAATTCTCAAAAGAAAAAATAAAAACAGCTAAGAAATACTCAAAAAAATTCTCATTATTTAGCAATTAGAAAGATGTAAATCAAAACAACTTTGAGATTTCATTTTGCCCCACTCTGAATGAGAAAAAAAATCAACAAAACAACCATCCATCAATGCTGGAAAGGGTGCAGGGTCACAAGGGCACTTCTCCTTCACTGCTGGTACTGTAAAATGCTGCAGCTATCTGGAAATCAATGTGGCAAATTCTCCAAATCCTACAAATAAATCTACTAAGTCACTCCTTGACCAATGCCTAAAGGACTCACCATCATATACCACACATATTTGCTGAGCTGTGTTCATTGCAGCTCTATTTACAATATCTAGAAAATGGGAACAACCTAAATGACCTTACACTGACAAATGAATAGTGAAAAAATACATATTTGATATGGGTATGTATACACACACACACACACACACACACACATCATATATATATATATATATATATATATATATATATATATATATATATATAAATTCTATGCAGCTGTAAAAAATTATGATGAATCATTTAGGTAAATGGTTGAAACTAGAAAATATATTGAATGAGATAACCTAACCCAAACCCAAGCACAGACAGACAAATGCTGCACCTTGTGTCTCATCTGTAGTTCTCAACTCTTCTCCCTGAGATATGATTATAAAGTGACCACTGGAACACTAGGGAAGTAAATATCAGTATACAAAAAATTTAAAGGGAAGAATGAGGGAACGTATGGATCTTAATTGGGTGGCGCTCTGTATAAACAAGGAGGAAAGGAAGAGGGAAAACCAACTCTAGGATACCTGGAAAAGCCATGATGAATCATAGTGTTCTTTATTTCAGCCCTGAAATTACACATACAAAAGCCATACAGAACAGGCTTAACAGTTTTGGATTTATTTGAATAAATAAATAAATATATTTATATATTTACTCATATATACATATATGTAGTAATAATAACAATTAAAGAAAAGGAGACCATAAATTTGAGAGGAATCAAGTGGATGAGGTTTTTAGAAGATGATGTAAGGGAGGAAAGAAGACAGAAATGATCTAATTATATTTTAATTTAAAAATTAAATATATATATATTTAAAATACTATTCCACCAGCCAAAGAAAAGAGTAGAATGTATAGCTCAGTCTGAATTTCTTCGTAAGCAATTACAAATGAATCCATGGGGCCTGGGCATGGGGGAAAACGTCTTCTTCATACCTCTCTAGTAGAGAAATGAGATGTTGAGATTAAATTATGGCAGATAGAAGGCAGCTTGTCTTATATAATGTCTTTAAAATGAATTAATATATGCCTTTTAAATGTTTGTTCTGACCTACAGCTGAAAGTTGGTGGATGGCGTTCCAGAAGCCATGTGGGAAATGCCGTGGCTGGATTGGAAATTTAAGGGTGGGGTGGTATCTGGGATTTTACTCACAGGGAAACCACCATCCCATGCTGAGACATTTACCTTCAGACTTCTTTTTCATAGGGCACAGAAAAAAACTTAAGTCATAAGTTTACAAAACAGGGCCTTTTCAAAGCTCAGAGAAAACATACCCTTGTTGTAGAATGCAAAAGCATTAAGACAATGTTCTGAACCTTTCTAAGGTGTAAAGAACTCTCAAGGAATATCTAAGTGAACTCCTAGCCACTCACCTTAGAAAGTTACTCTCATGCCAGGGAACACTCATCGAAAGTTTCTTTTCAATAGTAAGTTTTTTTTTTTAAATTAAACATTAGGCCATTTATTTTATGTAGTATTTTCCATATCTCTGCTACTGTTCTAAATACATTGAAGACATCAACACATACAAGTATCATGACAATCCTTTATGTCCTGGGAAATAAGTTACATTATTTTTGAAGTGAAAATTCTGAGGTAATGGTCCAAACATCACAGTTATGGTCTGAGAAGTCACAGTGCAGGCAGGACAGAAAGCTGGCTGCTCTTAACGACTATTCTTTGTTGCCTCTTGGTTTTCAATTTAGAGAAGGGAGGTTTAATCAAAGAGTTGGTGAAAAGCCATGTATCACCTCATTCCTTCCCTTTGTGGCTTCTTTCCCTTCCCAGTGGAAATTTGTTTACGTTTCTCCTTGATGGGATTTTTTAAAGATACCGAGTGTGCCTGCCTCCACTACTCAGACCATGTTCAGAAGATGAACAGGATTTTATAATGCTCTTGTCGGGTGCAGCTAGTATCAACCATTAAGAAGAGGTACCAGCTTATCAACATCACCAGGAAATGTCCCATCTTACTTCTTCCAGAGCTATAAATACTTTGAGTTTCATTAGTAAAATACAAACAATGATCAACTGTGAAGATGAAGCCTGGGAGCACTCACATTTCTGGAATACTCAGGATGTGCAAAGTATTTTTCTACTAGTATCTCTAATCCTCACAGAACGTATATAAGATATTATTTCCTTTGGGTAGGTGTGAAGACCCAATACTAGAGCGTAGCTATTTTGGGTTATGGTCTTAAATTGGAAATCTTAGAATTGTTGTCTATGACCTGTATGTACAAGAATGGAATGCAAACTCCAGAGTCCACGGATTAGAAGACTGTAAAAGCAAGTCGTGCCTGATGGTTAAATCTCAGTGCTTCCAGTGTGCTTCCTCCTAGAGGTGGGGCTCTGCTCAGCCTGACTACTATGCACTGGCATTCTTTCTACTCTGTGCCACAGTGTCTGTTTGCTTTCACTCAGGTCACATTACAAATGTTTACTCTGAAGCCCAAAGAGGTGAAGAGGTCCTAACAAATTCCATGGATACTACAGTCTAGACCAGCAAGGTGTCACCTTCACTATATTACAAAAATGAAAAACCCAAGTGCAATATACAGTATCTATGTATACTATAACACACTACATTTATAATGCTATATACTATATATATGTGTGTATATTGTATATTTGTATTTATTTTCTTAAGTGATAGAAGTTCTAGCACGGTGAACATATCTGAAAACTATGAAAAATGTAAATTTAGGTTGTATCAGTCTGTTACTAACATATTCTGAAGTTATTATTGTCTTCTGCTCGAGTGACCTGAAAAATCATTCTGACCCCACTTTTCCATAGGATCTGGACTGACCATAGGAGCAGACCATGAGAACCTCATTTATATTCTTAGCATTTTCC
>JADRCD010210663.1:13168-35574 GCA_019843815.1 Montemys delectorum
TGTGTGTGTGTGTGTGTGTGTGTGTGTGTGTGTGTGTGTCCACATGTTCTCTCTAGTGAGTTCTGAAGCTCACTGAGGGGCGTTTCCTTCTAGACTTGCATTTTGTTGTCTATTTACAGTTTCTATCTCTTTCCTGAGTCCCCAGGTGTGGAGCTTTTATACCACCCCTTCCGGGCTGCTAGCAACAGCAGGTGTAGCCTGTTATTGCCTAATTTCAACATTTGGCTCATCTCAAGTTAATTTCTGCTGGCTACTCATCATATTTTGGGTTACATTTCCCATGCATTTTTACGCCCAGTAACTGATTTTGACACTGGATATCCTGATGATAATTACTGCTCTTTTCGTTGCAGCAGCTCAGTGGTGTGGTCATATTCAAACTTCGAACTTGATGTGCCACTGCACAGTGGCAGTGGCTCAAGTGTGCACTCTAGCCAGATATCTGCTCAGCCACCAATGTCCCTTAGTACTTAGGTCAGGCAAATACTTAGAGGGAGTTCGCATGCAGATCTGGGGGCTTTGCATCCACAGGGCAGCCACTAGAAGCCTCCCACTTGACCCACTTGACCCTCTGCTTTTCCAAGTCCGACCCAGGGCTGCATCGTTTGGTTTAGGACTTAGCAGCTTCCACAAGTGGGAAGAATCCAGAGGTTCCAGGGATAGCCCTCCTTTGACCTCAACCAGCGGGGCAGTTCCCTCTCTTAGGGAGCCCTCCACCCCTTCTTGCTTTGTCCATTGTTCTCTCAGACCTCCTTGTCTAATTTATTTTCTGAAAGATATTTGCTAAAGCACCCCCCCCCCGCTTTCAACGAATGATTTCTAACCCTTAATTTAGCATGTTATTTCAGTGTGGAGTACCTTTAATAAGAAAAACAACAAAATCAAACAAAACCCAGAAGTGTTCCACATAAACATCTGAGATAGCGGGCTCTGCCAGATGCTTACATCATAATCCCAATCCCTACTTCACTAGGTACATTGCCAAAGAATGCCAAAAAAGCCAGAAGCCCAGCTTAGGAGTTGAAGGGTTACATTCCTCAGACAGCTACCCAACATAAGCACACTCTAGAATTCTGGAACACATACAACTTCCAGCATTCTAACACTATGGAAGAAAACATCCTGTGAGAAACGGCAACAGGAAGAGCTGTGAGCACCACCTCACGAACACGGAGCAGAGCACAGTGAGAATCCTCCGAATAACTGAACATTTTGAAAGTGAACTCACAAAAGAACAACTAGTTTTTGTAAAGGATCACTTGTACAAACTTCATTCTAAGCAATAAAATAAAAGCTTATTTGTAGGTAAGTCCACTATTACGGATCTATCTACATCCCCCTGGAAAATAAGATGTAAGTTTATGCCACTCATAAAGCTAGGATTTCACTACTGTGTGCACACTTTGCTGCTCCTGGTAATGTATCAAAATCAAATGTCTGTTACACATCTCTGCTTCCCAATAGTAACTGAGCAAGGCTACTTTGAGACATGCTGTCTGAAATGTCAGGTTTGGAAGGTAATCGCTTTAGCATGACAATCCCACTACAAAAGCTCTAGGGCTATCCTTTTATAAGTGGGACATGACCTACAATAAACTCCCTGAACACTACTGCACGGTCTTCAGAATACCAACTGTGTGTGCATGTGTTTGTCTGGGCGTGTCCAGATGTTTAAGTGGGTGCAAATGTGTTTGGAGGCCAAAGCTCAACACTGCCTTCCTCAGTCTCCCTCTATATTACTGTCTGAGAGAGGTCTCTCACTGAGCCGAGAGCTCATCAGGTTGGCTAGGCTGGCTGGCCAAGGAGTGACAGGGACCTGCCTTAGCTCTGCGTCTCCAAGCACATGGGTCACAGAAGCACACTGCTCAGCCTAGCCTTTTCATGGATATTGTGGATCTGAATTTGGGTTCTTGTGTACACACAGCAGGTACTTTATCAACTGACTCATCTTCCTCAGTCCCAGAATCTCAAAATTTTAGGAAAGAATACAATTTCTGATGGGCTCAGTGATAGATGTCATTAAGTCCAGCACTGGGAGGCAAAGGCAGGTGGATTGCTGTGTGTTCAAGACCAGCTTGGTCTACAAAGGGAGTTCCAGGAAGTCATGGTAATCCCTCCCCATTCCCCTAAAAGAAGGGTTGATTTGTTTTGAAAGACTCAAACACATTTTTTAAGGAAAGAATATAGATGCTAGGGGCCCCTTAAGGAAACAGGGTTACCACAGAGATCTGCTCAGTAAGCACTTCTTGCCCTACCCTATAAACAAAAGAATGCTAACTTGGAACAAGACATACAAAACAGAGTTGGTGGACACACTGTATCAAACAGTGATAGCGAAACAGTGTTCGTTTAGAGTATGCTTTGAAAATGTTTCCTGATATTTAAAAAAAAAGTGTATTAACAGCGCTGACAGGACAGAGGGATGCTGGCCATCCTAGTTCTAAAGGTACAATCTAAATGAAGAAAACTAAAAAGTGAGTAAGCAGGTAAGAAGTCAAACATCTTAACATAGAAGGCTGGGACAGGTGACATTTCTTTGGGCAATACGATGTGTGTCCTTGAAAACACACACACACACACACACACACGCACGCACGCACGCACGCACGCACGCACGCACGCACGCACGCACACATGCCATAATATAACCCGTGACTTTGTATTCCAACTTAAAAATTAACTCAAAATGAAACAAAACTGTTCAAGAAAGTTTCAAACTTGATCTGGGACAGAATCTGTTTGCAAGATATTATCACAATCTCTAAGACTCACGATGAAATGCATACGAGAAGTGTAAATGCTCCCGACGGAGAGCAGAAGTGTTGCTGCTCTCTCCTGGTCACCCATTTAACGCTCTCAGTAATGGGTCTAGTAAGTAACGGCATGATGGGGAACGCCTTTAGCCCCAGCACTCTCAGGCACAGGTAAATGGATCTTCAGAAGTTTGTGGCTATCCAGGTCTACACAGTGAGTTCCGGGCAAGTCAGGGCTATACAGTGACACCCCGTCTCAAACCAGAAGTTTAGTAATAACCTTGAATCCACATTTTAAAACCAAGTCTTCTTCCACCTCTCCTATCGAGTGTCGCTAAGGGTATACTTTTACACGGACCTCCCCAAACCTTTACACGTGAGGGTTGGGGTGGGTGTGCTGCTTAAATTATTCTTCTAACAAGCATTTCCAGCAGGCTGCTAGCTGGTCAGCGCCATCAGCTTTTATGCTGATGGCACACCGCCTTTCTCTGTCTTGCCTTTCTTTCATGTATTCGTTCTCAGGCATTTGTTGATCACCTCATTGACAACATACACATCCAAGTAAACACCATGTGTACTCACACAGCTTATTTTCTTCGTGACACCATCATGTGCTTTCCTCCAATGAATTACCTCATGGCTTGCTCTTGACTATTTTCTTTCACCTCAGTGTTATTTAGTTCATTCGACCCAGCTCGTTTCGAAGCCTCCAGTTAGCACCAGGCTCTGTCGTCATGCTTTCACACAAGTGGCAGATGATGCTCTCTAACACATAGACTTCATAAAATGCTGAAGTTGCTAACACGTCCAAATCGCACCCACTGCTACTGCAGCCACTTCCTCCAGCCATGGCCACTGGAGGAATGACCTGTGTAGCTAGGCTTACTGAGT
Source organism: Montemys delectorum (assembly GCA_019843815.1). NCBI lineage: Eukaryota > Metazoa > Chordata > Mammalia > Rodentia > Muridae > Montemys > Montemys delectorum. The sequence goes on from JADRCD010210663.1 coordinate 16,813, forward strand.
GTAATCTGGGCAGTGTTTCCTAACATCACTGATATGCACACTGTACTGGCCTTGCTAATGTTCAGGGAGGCAGAGTAATTTATCTTTACAATGTCTTCCCAGTGAAGACATTCTTCAAGGCTCCAAAACAGAAATGACTGACTAACTAATCTCCAACCCATTGTTCCGGAAGTTGGGTGCCAAGCTGTATCTTTAGCATTTACCAAGGCATGGGGATATTTCAACGTGTTTCTGATTTTTCATAAACCTCTAAGATATTTTAAAGTGACTACTAGTAATTCTTATTGGTTTTTTGATCAAGTGCTTAAGAGACTTGGGGGAAAAGACAAGAAAGTAGAATGGACAGTAGTTGAGAAGAGGAAGGGGACCTGGGGGAGGGGAGGAGGGAGTTCGGAAGGGGGCAAAGGAAGGCAATGAGTGAACGCTAACTCTCTAAATGTAATATATACATGTAGGAACTGCCATAAAGTATTACATCATCAGGAATAATTACACATGCTAGTGTACACATGAAAATGCACACACAGTACTCTGGGGCTCACAAACTTCCAGACAGTTGTGTGAGGAGGCAGCTATGGTTCTCTTTGATATCTTCACTTCATGTTTATATGCTCGCTGCTAGTTATTTCAATGATTTCTTCCTAATTTTCTATTCCATTTAGAGATATTTCCATACATATATTTGCCTCGATTAAGAAAGAGGATTTCTAATGACACTAAATTTCTTTACCAGAATTGGAACAGAAGGGTGTTAGTGGGCATGGTGGGGCATGTCTTTAATCCCACCAGACTCTGTGAGTTCAAGACCAGCTTGATCTACATAGCAAGATCCAGGTTGGCCACGGCTACATGGTGAGGCCCTGTCTGAAAACAAAATAAAAACATCAGAAGGAAGTGGATAAGCTCCCAGCTAGGAAGTAAGAAGTGTCACCATGAACAGTTACATCATCAATCGTCCTAAGCAGCCATGTCCCAGAGACTCTGAGTGGCCAGAAAGAACGGACAAGGCTCTGGCCATCCTGGAGGTTTTCTTGTCATCAAGCACTGGATATTTGAGGTTACAGTCGAAAAGCTGGGGGCTGGGGGGAGAGGAGAGGCGTGTTGCTTGTGGAGACTGTGTGCGCCAGAGCATGCCAGCCACCAGATGCGGGAACTGCCGGGGAAACACAGCCTCCTCACTGCTCCAGAGAATGCACCAGAAGCCCAGGCTTTTGCTCCCCAGGGGACTTGTACAAGAAACCAGGAAGCCAAGAACAACCCTGGAAGCCCTACCCTCCCTGAATGGCAAAATCTTTTGAATAAGGAACAGTGTGTTGTAATTATGAACAAGTGCAAATTATTTGATACAGACAAACTTTAACTTATCCTCAATAAACAAGTGACTGGTCCCAAGAAGAAATGGCTGGTGCCAGAATAGCGGTAGCATGGGAAGAACGGTTGAACGGTGTTGACTGTGTGAGAACTGAGGGGGACTTCCCATCAGAAAGCAAAAGGATCTTCATAGAGGAGGGTTTGGGAGATGAATTTAAGGGATTTGATTTTGCCAGTGTCAAGTTTACATTCTTTACAAATGAATTTCAGTTTAAGACAATGGGCTGGAGAACATGAACATGATCTGAATAACTGGCACCCAAGGGGTTTTTTGTTTGTTTGTTTGTTGATCATTGTGTCACAGGCTTGTCGTCTTAGCACTGGAGAGGCAGGAACAGGCAGATTTCTGGGGCTGACTGGTGGGCCAGCCTCACTGTATCAGAGAGCCAGGTCCTAGTAAAACACCTTATCTCAAAACCTAAATGCTGGAATTAAAAGCATGTGCCACCATGTCTATCTAAGTATGCTTCTCGTAACTACAAAATAAAAATATAATCATAGAGGATTTTAAAATTAAGACATCATATATATTTATAAAAACATATTCATATATTGTCTATTCTGTATGCCTTCTAATTTCAAATGACTCTTCCATGACTTCTGAATGTAACAAAGAACCAAGACAGGGGTCATCTTGCCCCAGCAAAAACTGCTTGGATAGAAAGAAGGGAGTAGGGTAAGAAGACAAACAACTTGACCAACAACTTGATGGCTGAGTTCCAGGCCAACCATAGCTATACAGAGAAACTGTCTCTTCCTCCCACCAAAATCTTTCTGACAGCTGATTCCTGAATTTTGCTAAACTTTTCTGAGCCCATACTACATTTTTTTTCTATCAACAGTTCTCCAGTAAGACATATCACAGACCATAGAATCATACGTGTATCTTTTTAATCTGAGAGCTGTCACAGGAAGAGTGAGTGGGGGTAGGGTGTGGCTCGGAAGGAGTGTGTGATGCACATAGCTTGTAAAAGGTCATGAATTTAATCCTGTGTTTTCATTTGCATGTACACCCCCCCCAAACAATATTCCCACATCAGAGAATGTTCCTTGATTTCCTTGTAAAGCTTGTGATGAGAAGCAGCTCTTCTAAGTAAATGGTCCAGCATTTTCCATGTCTGATTACTAGAAGGGCTTAGTCATTCTCTACCTCTCGACCTTGGGTTCTCACCACTGAGTCCCAACAAACTATCTAAAGAACTTCTCTTGCATTCCTCACTAGCCACGGGGTCTGGGGGCAAGGAGGGGTACTTCCACGTTAGCTGTTCAAGGCCACATTAGCATCTCTGTATGTTCTTCCTCTAGATCACAACACTCCTTTCCCCATGTTTACAGTCTAGGAATGACCAGTAGGCAGGCGGCCTCCAGCACACAGCATTATACCCAAAGGTCTGAACTCTTCCTCACTCACAACCTCAAAAACCCTGAGGTTGGCATATCTTGTTCTGCAGTAATCCTAACTAAAGACTACCTCTTGACTATCTGATGCTAGCAGCCCCCTGGGCTGTCTGATGCTGGCAGCCCCCTGGGCTGTCTGATGCTAAGGTGCTCAACAGGTTTATAATCCAATGATGTTTATTACGATGTTTGTTAGTGAAGTGCACTTCTTACCTGGCATCAACAGTTCAGCCTCTAAGAACTGTAACCTTCCACAGATGTAAGACTAGTTAAATGAGTAAAAGAAAGCACTGGGTAGGTGAATTTGCCCTGTATGGGAGGAGCTAAGCCAGATCCTCAGACCTTATGTGGATGTCAGGTGGATTCTGTAACCTGCCTGTCATTCTAGAGCTCAGATGCAGAGAAAGGGCATCCCAGAAGCAAACTAGCTAGCTGTACTAGGAGTTCCTGGTTCACGAGACTCCGCTTCAGTAAATAAAATGCAGAATGTTCAAGGAAGGCTTTCAATTTGAACCACGGGTCTTCACAGGAAACACAGACACGCGGGCCTCCACAGGGATGCACAAACATGTGGTTGTGCAGCTTCATACACATAAGCCCCCACACATGAACACACATACACACAGACACATGCCTCGCCTACACACACACACACACCACACACACACACACACACACACACACAAATGAGGTGTTTTAGATAAATCTCAAGACAAAGTGCCACTAACTATATGGTAAGTGAGTGCTGTGGTGTTTTTCTTAGCTTCTGAGGACCGTTTACAAAGGCATGACTTACCTTTCATTTAGGACATAAGAACCATCAAGGTGCTGTCCTAACTAAGCCAAGAAAAACAACATAGAAAAATGTCTACCACCTCAAACGACTTACTGCCTTCCGTCGTATATAGCCATACTATGAGTATGAAGCATTAAACATGAAAAATTAAAGCATTAATGTGCTTGTCTGAAGCATAACTGGACCGACAGGAGGGTTAGAAGGAGGTTTGGGCCGGAGGGGAGGGGTTATTAGCTCCTAGCGTTGCCTATGGTTGAGGGTGGGGTGTGTGCTGGAGAGATACGGCACTGTCACAGGCCTTGAGAGATAAGCAAGGTTGAGAGACCTGGAGTGGCAGACACAGGAAATTCTGTTTGCCAAAGCATACGCATTCCAAGCCACTGAAACAGTTCCAGTAAGTTCTTTAAAATGTGTGGTACAGAACAAAGAAACATACTAAAAAAGGTGGGTGCGTGTTTCTAATGCAAGACTTCAAGAAAGGATGTGATTCAAAAGTTAGACATGCTAAAGAAAACATTCAGCCCAAGGGTAGCTTCGGGAGGACTGAGCCTCTGGTAGCGCTGTCCTCAGCCCCTCAGTAAAAGACGCCAAAGCTGGAGGCAGAGATCTCAGTCAGCTCTAGCCAGGTTACACTGATGGACTCCTTACTGCTCATCCGCCAGAAGGGAGCTGTCTCTACATGCCCAGCTTCATCTAATCCATGCAGTGAGGTAGGCTCTAAAACTCCGTTACTCAAGGAACCCAGGGCTCATTGAGGCTCAGTCATGAGATCCTTTGAATACCTTTCTTTCAGTGCAGCCAGAACTTGAGAGCCGCTGCGCTAACCTGAGGCTACACTTTGCATACGGTGCCGACTTAAAAACAATGTATATATTCTACTATGATATATCTTTATATTTTATTTACTTGTTTATTTTTGTGAAAGGCCTTCACTGTGTAGCCAAGACTACCTTGGAACTCACAAGGCCGAGACTAAGCTCACCTTACACTGGTGACAATCCTGCCTTCTGAGTGCTGGGATTTCAGGTGTGTCTCACCATGTCTGGTTGCCATTCATATTTAAAAGAAGTGGAGTCAAAGACACCTCCATGACACCTGCATAGTAATGTCAGCCTCATTAGTGTAATATGTATTCACAGATGAACCAAGATTAGAGACACAGCCAACATTCCAGGGATGAGAGAGAAAATCCTGGGAATGTCCTAGTCCATGAGACACTGTAACTAAGAGCAGCTGACGGGAGAGGACAATGGTCCACTGGGTCTTTTCAAATCGTTCATTTAGTTGCAATCAGTCAAAAGAACATGAGCTTTGGAAATAGACTGTCCTTACTCAGAATTCAAACTCTGATGCAGATCAGCTGGGGCATGGCACACTCATGGAGAGGTTGGTTACTTTGTGCTCTTAATTTCTGTTTTCTTGTGCAGGTGTTATGGTTGGTTAAAAACATATTTAGGTCAGAGGGGGAAAAGGAGGAAGCCTTTGGATAATGGGGACAAAGGGTAACATTGAGAACTAAAGAGAACCAGATGTGGTGAACTCGTGTGTATGTCTATCACTCAAGAGGCTGAGGCAGGAGGATTGCCAGGACTATGAGGCAAGACTTGGTAGCAAAGCAAGGCAGTGCCTGAAAACAAACAAGGGCAAGCAGTACAGTGCCCGACTGCATTCACTTAGGATATTCCAGCTGCATGGCATTTGCCAACTCATAAACTCTGAGCCCCATTCTATAAAATGGGTATAGTACCAACATCTTAGGATGGGAGAGACACCAGGCCAGCCAGTTTACATAACAGAAATGTCATCAAATCATTAAGACAAGTCTTGCTTAATAAGTATAACTTTTTTCTCTTTAAACTGGGTTTTCTTTGGGGGGTTGGAGGGGGTGCTTTTTTACCAAGGTGCCAATGACTATAGATTAAAGTACTACAGAAGATTTAAAATTCATTGGCAAGCAGTGGTGGTACACACTTTTAATCCCAGCACTCTGGAGGCAGAAGCAGGAAGATCTCAAGTCTAACCTGGCCTTACAGAATGAGTTTCAAGACAGTCAGTATTATACAAAGAAATCCTGTCTCAATCAATCAATCGAACATAATTTGATAAAAACTGGGCATTTCGAGTTAAAATATTTCTGACTCTGAATTGTTTTTAAAAGATAAACTTTACATAAGTGTCAAGTTGTTCATTTCTTTTAGAGTTTTTACAACTTTTTCTTTACTAAAAAGCCTCCTCTTAAAAAAAAAATACACTCCTTGATGACTCAATTGATAGACTGTCTAGCATGAACAAAGCCTCAGATTCAATCTGAATTGAATAAACTGGGTGGTGGCACTCCTGTAATCCCAGCACTGTGGAGATGAGAAGTTTAAGGTCTAGGCCAACCTAGGCTACACAAGACCAATAAAACAATAAAACAAAACCAAAAACTCACAATAGGTCATCAAAGTGCCTGTCAATCTGCGACACAATAGATCAGGGTTGTTACCACTAATTCAGGCCATCTGGCCTAGGAGGAAAGGTTCATTATGCTTACCACCTTTTACAGACATTGAGGTGGAGACCCCTACCTGCTGTCAGTCTAGAATATAAAGGAGGGAAATGTTTGTATTTGCAAAAACTGCCCCACCCCTGCATCTCCCAGTTGGTGTTAATAAGAAATTCAAGTATAATAGACTAGAAATATGTAGATCTAATCTGATGGCTCTGTCTACATTTCTATTGTGGAGTGCAAATCTGAGGAAGTCTATCGAGTTCAGATTACAAAGAGGCTAGGTGGTTTTCTACAAATCATCAGAAAACAAAGAGAAGTGTGTGTAAAGCTTTGGTGGGAGGAGTGTTGCAGAACTTCATGAACGAAGCAGTTTAAAATCACTTGTATTCTCCTGTCACCTAGGTGATATCTTAATACTGGTCCACTGTAAATCCGTGTCCAAGCTTCAGCAAAGCACTGCATACTCGGCAGAAATGTGACCGTTAGCTAAGGCACACTGCAGTCTGTAGAATTGAAACAGCACCTCTAACTGGTATTAAGGCTCTCTGAGCCAAACCCAGGCACTCCCACAAAGATCAATTAGTCTTATTTTTTTACTTTAAGGAGGATGGGAACCCAAAAATGTTTCCTAACTAATTTGTTGCGAGTTAAAAACGCTTTAAGGAACTGGGAACTCAGTAGAGTTGTGCCCTCACCCTTTAATAAAACACACGCATAAGCATGGGGACTAGGTGTGGGCTGAGCCGCTGCAAAGACAGGTAACTTGAAGGGTTTTAAAATAACTGAAATCTGAGGTACACAGCCAAGTGTGTGTGTGGGGGGGAAGCATTAGCTGCTGGAAAAACAGAAAGGCTTTGGCGTCTACAGAGCACACCCTAAGGCTCCCAAGGGCTAACTCCATCCCAGACACCTCTGTGCTGGGAACCAGGAAAAAAAACAAAAACAAAAACAAAACAAAAAAAACCCAAGAGCCTGCTAGGGCAGTTTGGGATGAAGGCAGAGGTCCTGGCTGCAGCTGCTGGCCTAGACACCTGGCCTCCAGGGTCTTAGGATGCCGAGCAGCCCCCTCCCGCCCCCCTGGACTTGCAGGTGAGCGGACTGGTGCTCACTGGATCTCAGTGGAGACCTTCGATTCCCCCCCCCCCCCCGCCCCAAAAGTATAACTTCAGGCATCTTCCAGGGAAGCGAGGGGGTTGGAGAGAAGAGCAGAAAAACCAGGCCCCAGCATCTCTGGGGGTTTTGAAGGTAGGGAAAGAGAATCGCCCGGGCCATCCCTGCAGCGACCGCGTTTTCTCCTAGTACGCCCCTCCCCCAGTCCCCAGAACCAGCGGCGGCCGGGCTGTACGGGGTACCCGGCTGGGGGTCCCTGGCGCGGACGCCAGGGCCCACGTGGGTTGGGTGGGGTTGAGGTTAGCGGGATCCCTGGACCGCATGCTGGGCAGGCGACCACATTGTGCCTGTCCCAGAGCCCTGGGGAGGCAGGGACACGAACGAGGCAGGATGGACGCGTCCAGGCTGGGGCGCGCCCAGAGAACCGAGCCTAGTGGCAGGCTGCCGGCCGTCCCTCTCCATCCCTCCGCGGGTCCCAGCACTTACCTCTGGGGGCGAGGGTATCCGCCGAAGAGGGTGCCAGGGCGCGGCGAGCTGTGTCCGGGTTGGGCTCAGCGGCGGCCAGCGACCGCGGCGTCGCTGCTCATAGCTTGTCGCGCCCAGAATGCGGCGGCCACGGCCCCGGCGGCGCCTCGGTCCTCGTCCTCTTCGCGGGCTCTGAGCCGGGACGCAGCTAACGCCCCAGCTCCGCAGCCCTGTTCCTCCTCCCCGGTGCCTCCCCGCCTGCGAGCGGAGCCGCCTCCAGCGCCGCCCCGCGCTCCGCCTGGCCCGCGGCAGCCAGCGCCGCCCAGCGCCCAGCCCCGGGGTCGCCGCAGGCTGCCGAGTCGCCGCCGCCGCGGTGCCAGCCCCGCTGTGACGCAGGCAGCGGTGCCCGGGAACTTCCTCCTCTGCCGGAGACCACCAGGCGTCCTGGGCAGGCGGGTCCGCGCTGGGCGGGCCGCTGAGCACCGCGTTCCCCACCGGGAAATCAAGCCTCTCCGCGGCTGGATGATTTCGCTGCTCCGAGCTGCCCACCTGGTTGGCACAGCAGGGAAGGTCGGTCCTCTGCCTCCTGTGTGCAACCCTAACAATGCCAAAAAGCGGGTGGCTTCTGTGAGCCTGTCATCTGCTCTTACACCGCAGCTCCTCCCTGGGCTAAGTGAAGCTGAGCGGCCACTGCTAAAAATAGCCCTCCTGGTAACTCCCAGAGTGTCAGGATGGAGATAACCCCTCCCCAGAGAGTGAAAGCCCAAGAACAAGGTGAAGAGGGGGCGGTGGGATATACTGAGGGGAACAGAGGAGACCGGAAAAAATCCGATGTCCATAGTTTACAAAGCCTCAAGCCCTTGGACAACCTCAAGTCTGGTGTCCGGCTGGCAGGAGTCCCACATTGCTGGACCCTGCAAGATGGGCTTCTGGGCTCTGAGCAGCAGGTGCCATTCCGTATGAAAGCTCCGCCTACGATTTTGTGTGGGCAGAGGTGCAGATCGTGTGTGTGTGTGTGTGTGTGTGTGTGTGTGTGTGTGTGTTTGTGCAAAAGAGTTAACTGTGCCCCAAACCACCTGTTGTTTAGTCGGTATAGGGGAGGAGTTCTCTGAACCAGGGGTTTCTCTGCCTAGCTCTCTGCCCAATTATAGTTCAAAAGCACAAATTAGAATTTTGAAAAACTGGCAGCTCCCTAAAAAGAAAATTTACCTATTGGGGAAAAAAGTGCAGCCAAGATAACTGTAGCAGAGAGAGAGGGAGAGAGAGAGAGAGAGAGAGAGAGAGAGAGAGAGAGAGAGAGAGAGGAAAGTGAGTGCTTGTCAGCTGGCTGTCCTCAGAGCACTTGATGGATAAAGAATTACTCTGTCCTGGCAGTCTGGGAGAGAGAGAAGAGAGGACAGAAATGGGCAGCCAGCAGCCATTAACTAGTTGTGTGCTCCTGCATGGTGAGTTTATAGAAGGCAATCATTCTCCAAGCCACGATGAAAAGTGGGGTGTGGAGGAGGAGCCTAGCTCCTCCCCCCCTGCACACACACACTTAGGCATCTAACTGTTCTTCCAGCTAACAGAATAAAATACTATACTGTCTCTAATCCCAATGCAGTTGTTGGCTCCAAAGACAACCTTAAACCCCTTGGGGCCTTTGGGGGAATCACCATGCATCAGCCTCATTAACCGAGAACAAGCCAACAACCTAGGGTTCTACTGAAGAGCAAAGGAGGTGTGTGTCTCTGGGGGAAAGGCAGAGACCAGTTTTAGCAGTTTGCTTTATGAAAGAGGGAGGGGTGGGAGAGATCCAAGTACCTTGTAAGGCAGCAGGTAGATACAAAAATACTCTGTGAGGTAGATCTAAATTCAAATGTTCTACGTCAAGGACTTGGGTGGGGATGTAGCTCAGGGCTAGTGTCTCAAGGCCTTGAGTTTGAATCACCAGACCAGCAAAGACAAGCACAAATCTCAGAAAAGCAACTCCTAAAGTGGAAAACCTCCCTCTCAGTGTCTTATTCTCCCCACGGGGCTTCGGCATTCTCTGTTGTACGCTGAGGCAGGCCAGCCAACTGCCATGGAGATGGCAAACCCTAGATTGTTGGGGAAGGTGCAACAGGCTTATGTCTCTGCTCTTCCTCTGTAGGTTCAAGGAAGGCTGCTCCTTCTTACCCGTCCCCACCAGGAGTCTCGGTATAATACTGCAGGGTGCTGGGGGAATTCCATAACATGTGAAAAGCACCAAGAAAATGAAGCAAGCACTTCACCTTGTGAGCACTCAAGCTTGAGGTCAGTTATTGAAATCATTACTCTTTGCTACCCTGAGAAGCAAAGGAACACTGTTGGAGTTTGGAAATGAGATGTGCATGCCTCCATCAAAACATCTCCAGAGCTGCTGTCTTGAGTGTATCCAGATCTCTGCTGTGATGGCCTGACAGGGTGAACAGGGCAGTTCTGCAACTGTACACAGGGGGTTGACGATACACGTTAAATATGGAGAGTTACGCGTCTAAAAGCCGCACCACCGTACTGCTACGGTCATCTCTTCGTTTTTGCTAGCTTACAAACACCAAGTCTAGTCTTTGCTCCAGTTACCTTGACTCACAAGCACACACTTAGCAAGCTCCTTATAAAAACACAGGGCAGATCAGCAACCAGGCAGTGTGTGAGTGCTGGGTCTCAGAAAAGCGTGAGGGCTTTTTCCATGACTCTTGGGTGTTCACAAGCTATGGACAAGGGAATCTGGCAAACGTATGAAATTGTAAGTCTCCATCTTCAAACTGCGATTGGGGTTCAGTGAGAGAAGAGGCCACTGCTGGGTAGTTAACCTGGGATCCTACCCCGTCTTTTTATCTTATGTGCATTTCTCCAGTCTCCCACTCTGAGCTGGGGCAGAACTCATGGCCTCATTTTCAGCAAGCCCTCTATCCTGGAGCAATCTGACATTTTATTTGAGCTTTCAGATTAAAGATCTAAACTTTACACAGATACACGTTAACTGCAGACTGTGATAAGGAGCAGAGTGGGTATTTCTGGACTGGACAAGGCTAAGGTCCAGGGTAAGGAACTGTACACATCTCCAATTCTGTGTGGCTAGCTAGGTGTTCCTTAGCCTAGTCACCTTGACCTTCAGCTCTTTCCCAGACCACTCTGGTGGTCAGGTGAGCTTAGGGGTATGTCTTGTAGATGGTATGGAAATGGTAATATTGCATTGTTTTATTAAGTGTACAAAAAACAAACAAACCCTAAACTGTCAGCGTTCTTCAAATGCATAATTAATCACTTTTTGTCTGGTGCCAGCACCTTCCTGGGAAATATATTTCTTTTTCGTCTTCTCACAGCATTTAGTTTTACATATCTGCTTCACCATCAAGTGTAGGCTCCTGTGCAGGGACTGCATCTTCACCTTCATGTCCGTTATCAATACCTAGCCCAGGACCTTCTATGAAATCCTAATGTGATTTCCAATTCCAGTTTATACCGATTCTTTCAGTATAACTCCTACTATAGGTTCTGAAATAAGAATCCTACAGCTAGTAAAAAAAATTATACTTAATAATAAATACGTATGACAGTGCCATAATGACACCTAATACTTTACTTTAAAATAGTTACACTAAAATTAAGTATTTTATACAGGTACAGGTATAACATCTGATTTTTTTTCCAATGCTGAAATCACTCTTTAGGGTAGACCTGCTATTCTTGTTTTGTCTTGCTTTTAATGTCAGTTGATCCTGTCTGGTAATAACGAAAGTAAAGTTTTAAGCTCTCAGTCAAAACCACCAGTAGGGTTTTACTCAGAATCTTCTCTCCTTTCAAGGATCTGCTACCCAGGCCTTTTCTAGGTAGAGAAAGGTCTGAGAAGGGACTGGACTAATAGAAAACATCCTATTTTAAGTTTCAGTTGTTAACATTGTTGCAACCACAAGCACCTAGAAAATTCTGGCTGCACGTAAAACTCCACCTGGAGCTACAGCTTTGAAATCCCTGACTTTACACCATCAAAACCACTAAAAATGCAGGGAGAACAGGAAGTTCCCTGAGAGGGCCTGTGGTGATGGCAACTGCATGTGCACCAGACAAATGGCCTAAAAATAATGGACCCAATGACCTAAATATAAGAGGCTTTAAAACTTTAGATTCAGGGCAGGAGACAGCTCAGCTGGTAAAAGTGCTACCCAAGCCTGGTAACCTGAGGGGGATGGATCGCTGACCCACAATGGAAGAAGCACACCAACACACAGACACACAGACACACAGACACACGCACACATACACGCCATACATACACACACTCATTACACACACATACAGACACACACAGCACATATACTACATACATATACATACATACCATACATATACACACTTATACTACACATACATGTAGACACACACAGCACACATACTACATACATACACATACTACATACACAGCATATACACACATACACACAATATACATATAGAGCACACATACCACATGCACACACACATATATATAGACGTATAAAGCACACATACTACATATACACAAAGCATACACACATGTACACACTACATGCACACAGAGCATGCATACACACTCTCGCAGACATACACAAACACACAGGGGTGAGGGATAAAAATTAAGAAAAACACTTCTAGATCAAATCCTTTTACAAGACAGATTTGTTTGGACAGTCCATGTTGGAAATAATTTTGAACTAGTATGTATGGGATATATGCTACGGACTCAATAGAAGGAAGCTTCATGCGCAGTGGCTTATTTAAAACCACCATAGCTACCCATGAAATAGACAATGTTAGTGTCTCTTATTGATAGAGGATGAGCCAAAACCCATTAAACTCTTCTAGCTAACCAAAGGCCACAGAGCCTGGAATGAGCTGGATGTGAGCCAAGTCTGGCTTCAAGGTTAGACAAAATGGCTCAATTCTGTAAGAAAGAAATAGGTGTTATAAAATCCAACCTGTTGACTATTAGTGGTGTAACTTTTCTGTAGTTCTTTAACATTTTTTATTTTCTTTTTAAAACACAGTATGTGTGCGTGTGTGTGCGTGTGTGCTTGTGTGTGTGCACGTGTGTGCGTGTGCGTACGTGTGTGCACGTGTGCGTGTGTGTGCGCATGTGTGCACTGTGTGTGCGCGTGTGTGCGCATGTGTGTGCACATGTGTGTGCACATGTGTGCGTGTGTGCATGTGTGTGTGCACGTGTGTGTGCGTGTGTGTGTGCATGTATGTGCACATGTGTGTGTATGCATGTGTGTGTGCGTGTTTGCGTGTGTGTGCACGCGTGTGCGTGTGTGTGTGCGCATGTGCGTGTGTGTGTGCGTGTGTGTGTGTGTGTGTGTGTGTGTGTGCGTGTGTGCATATGTGCCATGGCACACCTGTGGAGATGAGAGGACCGCTTTGTGTAGTTGTTTCATGTAGTCACTTCCTTGGGAATCCCTGTGGATTCGGGGACTGAACTCAGGTCACAAGGCCTGCATGACAGCACCTCTGCTTGCTAAGCCATCTGGACTCATTCAGTAGTTTTTGAAATTATGTTGATTTGCATTCTCACAGTAGAATTTATCCCAAACACGCCCTCATGCCATGGCCTTACTCCTTACTGCTTACTCTTTAAATGCAAAACACTGATGAGAAGGGAACTTATTTTTTTTTTTTTTTTTGGTTTTTCGAGACAGGGTTTCTCTGTGTAGCCCTGGCTGTCCTGGAACTCACTCTGTAGACCAGGCTGGCCTCGAACTCAGAAATCCGCCTGCCTCTGCCTCCCCAAGTACTCAGATTAAAGGCGTGTGCCACCATCGCCCAGTGGAACTTGAAATTTTTATTTAATTCTTTTTTTTTTTTTACAGAAGAACGCACTCCAGTTTACAGTTCCCAAGGGCTAAGAATCCATCATGACGGAAAGCATGGCAGCAAGCAGCGGGCAGGCAGCTGGAGCAGCAAGCTGACAACTCACACCTCCAACCATGAGCATGAGGCAAAACAGAAGCAAACTTCTTAGTAAGGGATCATAAAGTGTGGCTCTCGGAGAGAACTGTTGTTCAGGTGAGCCAGTGATAGATAAGCAACTATCACATGGCACAGCCATTACACCATGGTCTAAGAAATACACATTTTAATTTCCATTTATGTTTCCTCACTTGTAACTTCCAAACCCCTTATTGTAAGTGATGAGGGATATGGGAGATCCTTTAACAATGGGTTTTGTCCTCAGTTCCTGATGGGCATCTTCTGTGATTTATAACAAGCTCTTTTCATGGACACCTGGCCTTCTGTGGAAAGCCACACATTCGCAGACTGGCGACCCGGTAGGGCCAAACCTATGGTTTACTGGGTGAGACTTGCACCCATCTGCACCTGTTGGCACCCTTCGACACCCGTTGGCAGTGACAGGGCTTTCATTAAGGCTTTGTTTGGCTTAGAGGAGTCAGTGGTCCATCATGGGAGGTAGCTATATGGTAGTGAGGGTGGCCCTCAGCTTTGGCAGAGAGTACGTGGCAGCCCGTGTCACTGCATTGTAATTCAGACATTACAGAGATAATCAGGGGCCCATCTGCATGCTGGGACCTCACAGAGCTTCATAGGATAGAATCTCCTGAATCTTTTAGCACCTGCCTTCAACATCAGTCTCTTCGTTTGGCTGGTCAATTGTCCCTTAGTAATAACTTACTAAGTCAATTTCCCCTTGTAATAAACCAGTCATCCAGAAAGAAAGCCACTTCAATTCTATGGGCTGTTCTAGAAAATGACAGAACCTGGGAACAGGGTCCTGGAGGACTTCCAATCTGTAGCCATGCTAGCTAGAATCAGCCTGGGAACTCACCTCTTGTGATTGACATCTGAAGCTAGGCATGGGGCAGTTGTGTGAGACTGAGCCTTTGGCTATCCCCAGACAGTGTCAGAACTTAAAAATTTAGGTTACCATATCAATGTTTGCTGAAGAACTGAGTTACTCTAGGAAACACCCTCCCCTCTCCCCTCTCTCCCTCTCTTTCCCCCTTTTCTCTCCCTCCTCTTCTCCTTTTCCTCCACCCTCTCTAAACTGGCTAGAGCCTGAAATAGACTGGCTTTTTAATGTGTGGATTTTATGAATGTCAGTACTAATTTCTGTATTTTCTTAGACACGCCTTTTCTACTCGTTAAATCCCAGTGTTTTATAGGCTGTCTGTGGACTAATCCACAGAATTAACTAATAAGAAGGGCTATTAGACATTCTTATATCACCTGAAGGCCATCAGGTTATGTAAAGCCAAAGAAAACACAAGATCTAGCCAAGAAAACAGGAGCTCTATGTTCAGGGAGAGACAGTGACTCAAAAGGAATAGTGGTTTATCGAGATAGAGCATGTGTGTTGATAGACAACACTTAGCATCTTCTTCTGCCTACTATGCATGTCCCAGTCACACGCACCAGCGCAGACGCACTCAGACATATGCACACACATATAAAGAAGTAAATGAGTAGACCTTTAAAAACTAAAACAAAGAGTGGAGTTACAGGCTCTGTCAACTTGTTTACTGAATGTCTTCTAAGAAAAGCACTCCTATAGATAATACATTCTCCTGTAGATAATACATTCCCCTGTAGATAATACAGCTTTGTTTCTCTTACCCCAGGGTGGTCTTCATTGCATTTGTTTATTTTTTCTTTAGCCCCTGGGTTCTATGATGTGCCCTTAGAAGTATGTAGTTGCAGCTTGTAGAAGATAGACATGCATGTTCCGAGAGCTCAAAAGGAAGATGATTTATGGACAAATGTTGCAGAACAGCCTGCTGTGAATCTTTAGAGAAATACTGTGTGTGCTGAGCCAGGCAGCTGCCCTTTCTTGCAGACTGGATGTTCAAGTGCATTGTGGGTGGCTTTGGTAAGATTTGAATGAACATGGTCTTCTTTAGGTGTGGCCTTGCTGGAGGAGGTGTGTTACTACTGGGGGTGGACTTTGAGGTCTCAGACACTCAAGCCAGGCCAGGTGCCACTCTTTCTTCCTACTGCCTGACGATCCAAATGTAGAACTCAGCTCCTCTCCAGCACCTGCATCTAGCATGCTTCCTACCATGATAACAGTGGATTCAGCCTCTGAAACTGTAAGCTAGCCTAAATAAAATGTCTTCCTTTTGAACAGTTGCTGTGTCAGGTGCTCTTCACAACAAGGAAACCCTAACCAAGACAATGGCCTTGAAAGCTCTAATTCTTTTTTGAACGGGAGAGGTCCATATTCATTATCCAGTCCATTGTAGATAGCACTTCTGGAAACGTTTCCAGAGTACCTCTCTCTCTCTCTCCTCTCTCCTCTCTCCTCTCTCTCTCTCTCTCTCTCTCTCTTTCTCTCTCTCTCTCTCTCTCTCTCATTTATTGAGTGTGGGTGTTTTGCCTGCACGTCTATGCACCACATGTGTCCATGGAGCCCAGAAGAAGGTATTAGATTCCAGAGGAACTAGAGTCACTGATCATTCTGAGCCATCATGTGGTTGATTTAGAAATGGTTTCCCGAAAGAGTGCCCAGGGCTCTTAAGTGCTGAGCCATCTCTTTACTCCCAAGGGTTCTGCTCTTATAAGACACCCATTCAATCTAACACACTTTGTGGCTCTCCCTTTTCACCTCTCTGCTGCAGTGGCTCTCAGCCTTCCTGGTGCATGCCACCCTTTAATACAGTTCCCCATGCTGTGGTGACCCCCTAACCATAAAATTGTTTTTATCACTACTTCATAACTATAATTTTACTACTGTTACGAATCATAATGTAAATATCTATGTTTTCTGATGGTCTTAGATGACTCCTGTGACAGGGCTGTTTGACACCACAGGTTGAGAACTGCTCCTCTGGGGCCTCAAGAGCTAAGAGAAATAGGCCAGTCAGTTCCTTGGGTGCTGCAGTGGCTGTCTATAGGGACATTTCTTTTCATTTTGACTCAGGATTCTTCTGCTTTCTACAGCATCCAAGAGAATGTGGCAGGCAATTATCACCTTGCAAGGCTAGCAGAATCTCAGGCCCTTCACATTATGTCAGTACCTGTGTTTCCTCTGGAGTGGCCAGGCATCAGCAGTGTCTTACTTAGGGTATTACTGCTGTAAACAGACACTGTGGCCAAGGCAGTTCTTAGAAAGACAACATTTAATCGGGGCGGGCTTACAGGTTCAGAGGTTCAGTTCATCATCATCAAGGAAAGAGCATGGCAGGATCCAGGCAGGCATGGTGCAGGAGGAGCTGAGAGTTCTACATCTTCGTCTGAAGGCTGCTAGCAGAATACTGGCTTCCAGTCAGCTGGGGTGAGGGTCTTAAAGTCCATACTCACAGTGACACACCTACTCCAACAAGGCCATACCTACTAATAGTGCCAGTCCCTGGGCCAAGCACATTCAAACCATAATAGGCAGGGTGCCCTAGCATTCCCAACTTCTCCTCCTTAGCCATTCCTGCCATGAATATCCTATAAATGCTTTTCTAGGCTAGCTGCTTCATCTGTAGCCCTCCATCTTTGTTTCTGATCAAGATTTAGTAGAGAGCAATTGGCAATGAAGGATTCCAATCACAAGACATGAGGGAAAAGCCACCACCACTTCTGTCCTCGTGGCACAGCAGCGGGATCTCAGCTACTCGGAAAACTGAAGTAGGAAGTTTATACAATCGGGACTGACCTAGGTTACAAAGTGAGTTCTAGGTTAGCCTGGGCAGCTTGCTGCAGCCCTACTCACAACAGGAAGGAAGAGGACCAAAGATGGCTCCAAGGGTGAAAACACTTTCTGCTCTTGCAGAGGTCCTGGGTTCGATTCCCAACACCCACATGGTGGCTCACAATGATCTAAACTCTAGTTTCAGGGGGTCCGATGTCCTCTGTCTGGCTTCTATGGGCCTCAGGTGTGCAAGTGATAACACAAACATGCACTTAGGCACATACACAGAAAAAAATAAAATAATTTAAAATAGGATGTAAATGTAGCATGTTTGTGGTTAATAATATAGCAATACAGTAAATTGGTAGTACCCAGCATGTACCCAGCACATGCAAGACTCTAGTCAACCTCCAGTACCATACAGGAAAAAAAAAAGCCAAAAAAGCCAAAACATAGCCCCAAACAGGTACCATGAATTTATATCCAGAATAATGATTTAAAAAGTTAATTCTTAGGGCTGGAGAGATGGCTCAGTGGTTAAGAGCACTGACTGCTCTTCCACAGGTCCTGAATTCAATTCCTCAGAAACCACAAGGGTGTCTCACAACCATCTGTAATGGGATCTGATGCCCTTTTCTGGTGTGTCTGAAGACAGCAACAGTGTACCCACAGAAATAAAAAATAAATTAATTAATTAAAAAAACAAAACAAAACAAAGCCTCATGTACCATGAACTTAAAACAGGTACCATGAATTTATATCTAGAACAATAATTTCAAAAGTTAATTCTAATAAAAAGAAAGTACTCTTAACATTAGACTGGTGGTGGTGGGTGTGTTTGTTTCTGTGGTGGGATTGTTTCCAAAAGAAATACTTAAATACTTAATACCAGAGTCCCAAATAAAACGAATCACTTTGTGTGACCTGGGCGAGGGCATTGAGCACAGCAGGAGCACAGCCCAAGGTCTGTCATGTCGGAGACTGGAGACTTCTCCGTGTCTCTTCCACTTCCTCACCGTTCTCCGGCTTGTGAGATGCTCCTCAGGACGTTCAGCCGATACCACCATCTGATTCCATTTCACACAGAGCTATTAGTCTCATGGAATAAGCCAGACCCAGAATTATTCTTTCTATAACCAAACTTCTGATCAATTTCTTTGAAGGAGAATGTTCTGATCAAGAAACCAGCCAACTTTAGAGCGGACAGTTCCGCCCCAGTGATGTTTATAAACTAGGCTGCCACTTTGTTGCAGCGATGCCAATGGCTATGGGTGACCCATCACTCTGATCTTTGCTGGGACTCTTACCATTGTTGATGTGTTACTTCATGTCACCCACAGAACAAGGTTGTCACCATTTCTTCTTCTTCTTCTTCTACTACTTCTTCTTCTACTACTTCTTCTTCTACTACTTCTTCTTCTTCCTCTTCTTCTTCTTCCTCTTCTTCTTCTTCTTCTTCTTCTTCTTCTTCTTCTTCTTCTTCTTCTTCTTCTTCTTCTTCTTCTTCTTCTTCTTCTT
>JADRCD010210664.1:0-28396 GCA_019843815.1 Montemys delectorum
GAGAGAGAGAGAGAGAGAGAGAGAGAGAATAGAGTTAATGTGTTCACAAAGGACTACGAAATTTCCTTCTAGGTTATAACTGTGGCTTATCCTTTCAGGAAAGCCTCTGTAACTCTATATGTCTTCAGTCAATGAATTTGTGAATTGGGTTTATTTTGACAAAGATAAACAACAATTGAAGTTAGTGAAAACCACCAGCATGTACTTTAAACCAATCAAGAGGTACTTGCAAATTCATCACTCGCTGATCTGAAATAGTTACATGTTTATTTCATCAGTTTTGGCTGTGTACATCTCTTTGACCAAATCATTTATCAATGACCTATTTCAGTAATGGTAATTTTGAGTCCTATCACATCAATAGACCCAGACATTGAAGATGTCATAGAAGTTTCAATCTTCTTTAGGCAGATTCAAGCCCTTGCTGCTTAGAGATGGAAGTAAAAATAACTTTGTGGGGCCCCTCTTGCAGTTTAGAAGTTCTGCTTGCTTTCCCTCTATAATAAAACTCTTTTCCAAAACTCATTCTCTGTGAAATTTATTTCTGGACTTCATGAGATGAGGAACCTAGAAGTCATTGGTCCAGGATAGGGTTTGGTGGCCACTGATTATGTTCATTCTTAGCCACTAAGTCACCCTAATAGTAGATAAAATTTCTCTTGGTGGTTCAAGGAGTGCCTGCTTTTACCATACTTTACTTGCACACAAAATGTAACTATGCACCTTGCAATAGAAAGGAAAAAATAGATCATTGGAAGGGAATAAGAGACATCAAATGTGGGGCAGAAATCAAGTTGAATGTGTGAGATTCCTGTATGTTCAACAACACCCTGACTGCAGTGTAGATACACACAGCAATGCTCCTGATAATATGTTCTTACTGCCTTGAATTCTCATGGCTGAATGTGACCTAACAGATGACTGGCCAGGCTAGACCTTATAACCTGACCCTCTGACTCCCAAATATACTGTCCCCTTACTGTATGTACCATCCAGAAGGCATACCACTCTCCAGTCTTCATGATATTCCATGCTTAAATATTTCCCCATTAAATTGGAAAAAACGAAACCAAAAACGTATGCACATGTGTATCTGCTTCCCCCCTACCCCCAACTGTTCTGAAGGGAATAAATAAACTATTTCCCTTTGGGATGTGAAAAAGAAAAAAGAGAAAGAAATGAAAAAAACAACCTTATAATATTCATTTTGGAGTGTTCCTGTTAAAAGCACTGTGACATTTGAAGTTTACTTTTTAAGGGGCATTAACAATTAGAGTGTGACAAAAAGGCAAAGAATTGCCTCTCTCTTTTCCATCTCCAAGGTTTCTAGAAAGAGATAATGTTAGTACCTCTGTTTTAAAAATGGCGTTCTGCATTCAACAGTGACTTTCTGAACCCTTTAAGAGATGAATGTAATGGGGTTGTAACCTGCACTCTTTCTATTACCAACAATTTGAATGTCAATGTGCTTTGTGCCTGTGGCTGCCTGGGGAGGCTTTTGAACCTATTTCTGGTTGTTATTATTATGTTTCTCACCAACATTGTTCACCAGATTTGTGCCTGCAGGTGGCCGAATTTGTACACATTGAGAGATAGTTTCCTTATGCTGCTGGTAATAAGAATGTGAAAGTAATTTCTAATAAAGCATTGCTTGTCTTTTCTTTTCTCAAGATTAATATAAAAAAAAGGAAAGAAAGGAAGAGAAAGGAGAAAGGAAGGGGATAGGATCAAAAAGGAGGGTCCAATGATGGTCTACAAAAATATTTATCACTTGGATCTTCCTTCTTACAGTGTGCAAAGTATTGTGAATTGCTTAAAGCCCAACTTGACATGGACATGGACATCTATTTAACAAAGTATTCTCAGGACTTTTTATATCAATTGGGGCTTACAGTGGTTAATCCTGAGTGTCAACTTGAAGGAATTTAGAAAGTATACATAATGAAAATACTGTACCATTGTAATTTTCTTTCCGCATAGACAAACTTATTAATACTCCCCCCACAAACCATTGTTTTACACCTCATGTTTTAATGTAGGAAAACTTTCATTACAGTGATTTTTTTAGGGGACACTCTGGCACTTTATTTAGTGGCCACAAGTGGTAAGTGAGTTATTTACAGCTATGGGTGTGTTTAGATCATCAACTACTTCTTAGATTCTCTATAATCTTAAGAAAAGTGAAATCCCTTCTCTTCTTAAGACAAACTTCTGTGAGTAAAATGTGCATATATTTTGCATTGTTTAGACAATCCCAAGCTTATGATTCTGTACCTGTATTCAGAATTTAGAATTTGTTGCTTATAGAAATTTTGTTTACAACAGAATGAGAATAAACCAATGGATAATGGTGAGAATTCTGGAGGGCTTTTAAAGCTCATCTTATGATGTTCTTGGCAATGCTAGGGATGAACAAAAGTGGACAGATTTCCCAGTTAGCGAGTTACAAACTGGAAGATGAGCAATGGCCAGAACCATCTCTTCAGCACGTCCTCCAGATGAAAGTAACTGTTTTCTCATTTTAATTCATGAATGAATTCACTCGTTCATGAATTAAAATTAATTCATTTTAAACAATTAATGAAGAAGCATATCCTGACATGCACAACTAGAGACAAAAAACCTCTACTGATCACCTTACCACATACTTCCTAATCTAACATTTACTTGAGTCTTAGAACTTCTGTAACCTATGAAATATACAAATTCAATCACCTGCCGACTGTAGTGCCCAGTAGAGAAACTGAGACACTATAGATAGGATGAAATACACATGAAAATGAGATGAATATTCTATGGTGGTTTGAATAAGAATGAATCCATGGGTTCATATATGTGAATGAGGCTATTCATCAGACAGCACAAATGTTTGAAAGAATTAGAAGGATTAAGAAAAGTGGCTTTGTTGGAGAAAATGTGTCATTGAGGATGGATGGAGTTTGAAGCTTCAAAAAGCTCACACCAGGTAGCCATGGTAGTGTACATCTTTAATTCTAGCTCTCAGGAGGCAGAGGCAGGCACATCTCTGTGAATTTGAAGCTAACCTTCTCTACATAGTGAGTTAAAGGACAGCTAGGGCTATATAGAGATATCCTGCTTCAAAAGAAATAAGTCTCATTGTCTTTCTCTTCCAGTTGCCTGTGGTTCAGGATCTAAAGCTCTCACTTCTAGGACTATTGCTGCCTGCATGCCACCACACTTCCTACTATTATGTTAATGGAATAATTGGATAATAGAATCATAAGCAAGTCCCCAATTAAGTGATTTTTTTTTTTTAAATAAGTATTGCCTTGGTCATGGTATCTTCTCTTCACTGGAATAGAACAAAGACCAAAACAGAGTCCAACCACAGATATAAACTAAACAATATTGTTTTTGCTATGTGGTGAATCACAATTGTTAATTTTGTTATGTTACTTGATAACATGTTAACTTTAAAAGGTTAAGGATCTTAGAAAAATGTAGTCACTGGAAAAGCTCCACTGTACCTGCTGCTTTTCTCGGTGCGATCATAGACGATCCTGAGGAGATGTATTTTGGCTCACAATGTGTGGATACTGTCCACTGGGGTGGCAGAGAAGACATGCCTACAAAGGATTGGATCACCTTATCTGTCTATTGGCTTGCTTTCCTTGGATCTTGCAGCCTGGAGTTTTTAAACAATCCAGAAACATCAACCCAGAAGTGTGTCCCCCCATCCCAGTATGCTACCTCCTCCCACATCAATCATCCATCACAGACATACTCAAGTCAATTCAAATGGAGGAGCTATCTCATTGAGTTTCCCTTTTCTGGGATAACTCTCTCTAACTTGTGTAAAGTTGACAAAAGAAACAAAACTCTAATCAGTTCACATCCCTTTTCACAAGCCTGATTTAGGTTGCAGTGCCTTCGGAATTCCATACTCCTTCCCTCATTAGTGTATCTCTTTCTATAAGACAGACGCTGTAATAACCCCAGACTCCTCTTCACTCTGCTCTCAAAGTTCTGAAAGCTAATGAGTCATTCTTCATATAGCCACCTGTTTAACATCAGAATTCACTTTTCATATTTACATTCTTTGAAGCTTGACTAACCAATGGCCAGTGTTTATTTTGTAAATGTTGCTGCTACTAGACATTTTTATTGGAGTCAAATTTATGTGTAATTTTTAATAAACATGATCAGCATTTCCCAACAGGAGGATTATCCTTAGTAAGTTAACTATCCCATTTATTTATTAAGATTCGGCTGTAATACATTGAAGTAGGCTTATTCTTACTGGTTTTGTTTCTTCTTCCAGTCTGCATCAAGAAAATCAAGCTTTCTGTCAATGCTTACAGTCTCAAATTAAAAAAAAAAAAGCGTGGGGGGAGTAGGTGGGGGAAGGGAGTGAATACTGGGTCCAGCATGGCCTTGGTAAGGGTAGAATGACAATGACGTGGTTCCTACTCCTGGAACAATGCCAAGTGGGTATGGGCCAACATGAGTGTTTATGGCTTCGGTGGGCATAAGGCTTGCTTGTATAATAATGCACATATTTTATGTTCTTCCTTCAAAGACTGTTAATGTTAATGACTCCATGTTAATCAGAGGCAGCAGGAGGTGAAGATGTGGCTAATGTCTCAGCATCATAAGAGGACTCTAAAGACATGAGTTCAAAAATATATGATTTCTCAACTATGCAAAATAGAATGCCATATGATTCATATGAGGGGCTTTGTGAGTCTAAAGAAACAAAAGTAGGTGTACTGTGAGCCAACTTATCAGAATGATATTAAGAATGGAGATGGAGAGATTTGGGGATCAGTGATCGTAGGTGATCCCATTCAGCTAAGATTTTTTCTTTGAGTTTACTTACAAAGGCAGACAGATTCCTGAGTTCTACAGTCTGGGAAGGAGCAAGGTTAGGCCTAAGCTAGGTAGAACTGGTAATTTCCAGACGGGGTCCCACCCAGCTGGCTTATTCTGGTGCTTAACCGAGGAAGGCAGATCTCTGAATTCTTTTACGTTGTTAAAAAGAAAAGAAAAAAAAAATGTGTGTGTGTGCTTGCTGTCTCCTAAGAATTAAGAGACTACAGCCATCGGAGGCTGACACACAGGATAATCAAAAAGGAACCTGGAGTAAATGACTAGATTGATATTGTAAGACCCTAACTCTCAGTCAGTGGTACTTACTTTGAGACGCCCCTGAATGAAACATTCAAAAGCAACAGGTTTATTACAGTTCAAACTTACCTGCTAAACATATTGGCCTTTAAATCTATTGGCTAGCAAGCATGACACACATTGGAACTCTACCTGGGACTTTCCAGAGGGTCAGGTGACTATCAGTCAGTCTATTCTGAGGAGAAGCTTTTACTCAAGAATGTTCCTGTGGGTGGAGAAAGGAACTTGGCCTAGCCTTGGCCTAACCCCAGGCAGGAGGGGAAGACGTAAAGAGGGTGTGGGACTGAAAAAAGCCCTTAGGGTCTCTCATTATGTAAAATAAAAGGCTGGGCTTGAGATCCGGAAGATATGAGCAAAGAATTTTTTTAGAATAGGAAAAGAGAACCTCTTGGAGAACTGTCACCAGCAGAAACTAGAGTGAGGACTGTCTACAGACCTCCAGAGAAAGCAGAACAGAGAGAAAGCAGGCTGGAAAGCTGTCTCTAGCAGAATATTGGCTGCCAGCTTGAACCCAGGATTTGACTTCAAGTAACTGGCTTTCTCCAGTCCCAGACACCTCTTCTTTGAGAACCTCTCTCCAAGTTGAGACTGTTTCTTGGCAACGCACGCAAATAGTTTTGACCAAATGAGGTATGCTATATCAAACTGTGAATTACACTCTATGTTGCAGGTCTGGGGAAATGACTCAGAGAATATAGTACTTGCTGCACATGGAATGAGAAGGAGAAGAATTTGAATCTTTAAACTCATATTAAAAAAAAAAAATAGCGTGTAGCATCAGAGACAGGAAAAGCCTCAGGTAAAATGCCTAGCCAGACTGGTCAGAATCTATGACCTCTGGGTTCAGCAAAAGACCTCAGCATCTACCTTTGACTTCAATTCTCCCAACACACACACAAATGTAAACCCACACACATATATGTGCTTGTTCATAGGTTAACATGCATGTAGACATACTGCACACATGCAAAATAAATATATGTATGCTTATATTTATATTTATATCTCTGGGTATGATAAAATGCTCAGAATCTCTGTCTCTCTTCCCTTACACACACATTTACAAATGTTAGAGGTAGCTGAATTATAAAGTGCTACAATAATGATAAAGTCAAGGTGGCCTCCCAGTCACACAGAGAAAGCAATTACAAAAGATAATTTCAGTGCTTGGGAAAGTAGTTTTCTAGTGTTACTACCAAATTGAAGTTTTGGAAAATATATGCCTCTGGAAAAAAAATCACTTTTAAATTCATCTAAATGTTTTCCAGTGGCTAACCTTTAAGAAAGTCAAGGAAATTCTCTTTACATTTTCTTCCATGTCAGTTTGGAGCATTCCTTAACTTAAAGGATTTAATAAATAGAAACACACACACAAATTAACTTGGGAGATCTAGCTAATTAGAACACTAAGAACAATGATTACAAACTTAACATCCCTAAGATTTTTTTTTTATTACCAAAGCAAATGATGAGTAGAAAAAAAGGGAGAGATGAACACTCAGTCAGTTATTAAAATTTAATTACCCCGAGTTTGTATATCGTAGGTTTGAAATACTGTAACAGGAATGGAGTAGGGTGAGCTTCCATTTTGATTTAATGAATATATATTCTGAATAATGAAGATAAATATTTATTCTGAATAACAGAGATGAAATTAATAAGGACTGTCATTTTGCTATTTTTCAAAATAGCTATGATATAGAAGAATAATATATAATGCAATGATTCAATATGGTATTTCTTAGAGATAAAAAGTCCTGACACAGAAATTCTTTACCTATAGAGAGATTAAGCTTGAAATGTTTATGAAAAATCTACAGGAATACAAATAAAATAGACTAGTCAACATTTATTAAATCTTGTTTTGGTCTTTTCAGGCATCTTTGAGCAGAGATAATTAGGTTTTAAATTAAGAACTATTTTAGGCAGTCAATTGAAAGAATCATAAAATTCAATATCTGCCCATTATTAATGCAGCTCCAGGGAACACTAGCACTTACGCCAAAACAATGAAGTGTAATAACTTCATGTTATTACATCATGTTAAAGCTGTTTTCTTGTAAACAAACTTATGAGGAATATGACATTAAAACAAAAGTAGGACAATAATCCTTCATTTACAGTAAAACATAAGTTTGCTTTTTATTTTTATATATTTACTATATATTTTCAAATGACTTTGTGCGTTCAACTTTTTAAATTTTAGAGTAGCTTTAGAGTAGAATGGTCCTATAAATCCAAGAACATAATGAAAGCAATAAAGGGTAAATTTTTAAATATGCTTGGTTTTCTTAAGTAGTTTTATTGTCTTCTAATTTGAATAATTTAGTACTATCTCTTTCCTTTGTGAGAACTTTTATGATCCAGCTATGTAAGATCATTTAGGAGTAAAGTATTCAAACTCCTCTTTTGACAGAGATTCTAAAGTTTTGTCCCATTCTACTTGACTCTGTGAATTTTCCAAGAGAGTCTGAATTTAAGTAACGAATAGGAGTCCATTTGACTCCTGAAGCCTCCGAAGGATCATGGTTTAATTTAGTATATGTTAAAAACTCAGATGACAATGGTTTTATTTTGACACTCTCATGAACACTGGGTTCTAATCATAACAGCATTTTCGAAGGACTAAATGATGCAGGAATATGGGCTGGGCTAGGAAATCCTAGCTTTCCAGTTCCCTACAAAGACATCGACTTAATGACATGTTAACTCTAGAGGCCAGTATAAGAATGGGTAATGAAGCTGCAGTGTCTCAGTAAGGCTGAGAGAGCACAACAGATTCACCAAAGCTTGAAATACAGCAATTGTTCTCATCTGTAATGACCTAAACCAGCCTGGTTAGGAGCTACCAGGAGAGAATACCCAAGCACACCTTATTGCTAACAGATAAAGAACTGACAGGATGTCTGTGTTGGTTTGCATGAAATACTCGACCCACCACCCCCATGTGCTCTTGGATTGGGATACTTGTCTCATTTGGTGGAATTAGTTTTTGGAAGGTTTAGGAGGTGTGTGGTGTTTTTGAAGGAGGTACCTCATTAGGGATAGCCTTTGAGGCTTCAAAAACCCTCAAGATTATTAAATAGTTTTCTCTTCCTCCTGCTTTTAAATTGGGACATGAGCTCTCAGCTACTGCTCCAGAGCCTTGCATGCCTGATGCCATGCTGCCCACCATGTCAGCCATGGACTATATCTAACCCTATGGATGAAAATGTAAGCCTCAAATTAAATGTGTTCTTTCATAAAAGTTGCTTTGGCCATGGTGTTTTGTTACAGGAATTAAAAAATGACAAAGTCCAACAGAATGCAGTCCTGAAGGGCCGCAGCCAATGGCTTTCTTTATCTCCTAATCCAACACTGATGATAAGCAAGACTTTCTGAAGGCCTGTGGGCTGCTGAGAGTAAAGGAGAAGGTTGACAGTGTGGCGAAACACAAGGTTGCTCCCAAATGACACATAGAAGAGGAATAGCCTGTCATCTTCTGAAAGAGGAATCTGGAAACCTGCTTAGATCCATTGTTCCATGAAACATTGTTTGGAGCCCTAAGTAAAGTAACTGGAGGAACAAAATGATTAAAAACTTTACAAACTGTAAAAGAAAAGTAAAAGACTCATTTAATAGGTGAAATGATATGTATATGTATATGCAAAAAAATTATGTAAAAGCTCCTATAACTAGTAAAGAAAGCCAGAAAGTTTGTTATACAAATTTTATACAAATTTTAGTACTCAACACCTTCTGTCTCTTAACAAGACACTATCCTAAAAGGAAATTTTACACAATTTTATTGATAACATCAAAAAGAATAAAAAATTTAGACTGATAATTACCAAGAGAGTGACAGCTCTACATCTTATAAACTATAAATTTCTGAAATAAATTAAGATTAGATACATAGATAAAAATATATACAATGTCTATGGAATGATTTATAGAACATTAAAATGACTGTATTATACTAAGATGTT
Organism: Montemys delectorum; assembly: GCA_019843815.1. Taxonomy (NCBI): domain Eukaryota; kingdom Metazoa; phylum Chordata; class Mammalia; order Rodentia; family Muridae; genus Montemys; species Montemys delectorum. The sequence goes on from JADRCD010210664.1 coordinate 9,117, forward strand.
TATTATTATACATCATATATACAAAAGATTTGTATATATGGAAAATGTTATGGTAAATGAAATAAATCACCCACAAAATACACAATGTTCCCTATGAAGCATCTAAACATAAGTTCACGGAAGCAGAGACTAGAACAGTGGTGTCCAATGGATGGAGAGAGCAGACTCAAAGTTGCTTTATTATACCTCCTACCATGTCAGTTTTGCAAGAAGAAAATTTTCAAAAGCACACTTATACAATGCTCACGCCATTACTACTGCCACTGACGCTACACTGGACACTTAAAATTTTTGTTTTTCTGTAATAGTTAAAAAAAAAAGTACCCTAAGTATTTTTGTTGGTGTATTTCAAAAATATTTACTGAACCAGGGAGCAAAATCTCTTATTGTCTCCTAGAAAAAGTTACAGAGAAGGATGGAGAAATCAGACCTGTGTCTGTAATAGAAGCAGCAAGCTGCTTTTGACAGGTAAATCCACAAAGATATTTTGATGCTATCTATTTTCTATATGAACATCACCACCCATTTCTGTTGTTTTATGTTATTTATTTCTGTTAAAACCAGTCACTTAATTTATTTTATTTCATAAAATTGAGAAATACTTAGGAAACATTTTAATACACTTGAGTACAAATAGGAAATAATTAATTGACACTCATAAAAAGTAACACAGAGATGGGAAATTATAAAGCCCAATATACATTAAGAAAAAATCTGTGAAGGTAAATATTCCCTCACAAACTAATAATGTATAAGAATTATGTAAACTAATTATATATAACAATAGAAAATAATGATTTTATGAAACAAATCCTTATAGTTATGAAGCCTTTACAAGCCCAGGAGAACATTGTATTCAATATCTTACATAATTCAGTAACATATGAACTGGATACATGAGACAATATTTGAACTATATCTAAAGATTCATATAACTGTAATCCTTTATCAGAAGGAATTATATAAATAACAAATAATTCAATCATTTGGTAAAGGCATCAAGGGAACATTTTAATATAAATTTGAAAATAATCCCTGCGGGATAAGGGTAAGTTGATGTCACTTGCTGTGAAGTAGAGACCCTAGACCAGGAGAGTGATGTCCAACTATCCTCCTATATAGAAGACGTTTGGGACCACTTTATTTTTAATCTAAATATTTGATTTTAATAATTTCTTTTCTCTGGGAATCTTGATTCAAATTCGTATCAAACTCATTTAATAGAACTACCGGAAGTTTAGTTGTTCTTAAACGACCAACGGGTAGCAATACTTGCAGGAAGGCAGAAGCCACAGGCAGCTCCTTCCTAGGCATTGCAATCCATTTTGACCATGACTGCCTTCCTTTCAGAAAAGATTTCTCACCACATGCTTTTGAGAAAGATGAAGGTCATGAAAAAATGTCATAATCAGTGATAATAACTTTGATGTCAGGTCTTGGCTTAAAGGAAAGTCATTTCTTCTCTACTATTGAGCAGGGTATTCATTCAAGAGTGACCATTACCTCTATCAGTCAGTGTAGCTCCACTGTCAAATCTGAGAGCTATCCAAGAGTGCCCATTACCTCTATCAGTCAGCAGAGCTCCACTTTCAAATCTGAGAGCTGTCTTTCTTAGAAGGCAGTGAGGGGGCACATGTTAGGAGGCTCTTTTAGCAACAAATAAAAGAAAATCCACATGAAATTGGCCTGTAACTGAAATGATGACTTAATATGTTTCATTGGAACAATTTCTGAAACAGTTCATGGACTGGTTAGTGAGGTATGCCAAAGAAATCACACTTAACAACTTCGATGTAGTTGCTTTTGCCATTTCCTTCAGGTTCTTCTTAGTGACCCTTACTTCACAATAGTAAGGAGTCTAGAGCAACTCTAGGTATACAGTGAGACATAATGTTCAAAGGAAGATGGAAGGAAAGAAAATAAGAAGGAAGAGTGGAAGGAGAAACAGAGAAATGGTCTGTTTACATCATTAAATACATGAATAAAGCAAGATAAATAAAGCAAGATGAAAGAAACAGCAAAACAAGCCAAACAAAGATTGACACATCATTCACAGATAAAAGCAAAGGGGTAGTTTAAGAATTTGGCTCAATTCCAATTAACTGTAGTCATGACAAAATGTTACAAACAATAAGAGTTCATGCCTCAGGAGAAGGCAATCTTTGAAGCCAAGTTACCTGTCAGATGTATTCCCTTGCCCTCCTCTCTTTCCTATTTTACTTCTTTACATATTCTATGCTCTTTAACATTAAAGATCCAAATTAAACCTCATATTTTTATCTTTTAACTATTGTGTCTCCAGCTTCTGGAGTAACACCTTACATGGAAATAAGTGCTCAAAAATTGTTTCCTACTTTTATATGTGTTGACCAGCAAAAGAGCTCTCTGGTCTACTGAAGGGCTCCAAATTTCATTTGACTTAATATCTATTTATCTCTGAAAAACTCAATCAGCTACTGCTTGCAGGTTTTACCAAGTGTAAAACCTTGAATTTAGCATTCAAATCAGCATATATTTTGAGAGATGTAATAAACAAACATTGTTAATAATGTTTTAGGAGTTACACAAATCCCATTTATCATCATCGTTCTTTATGATCTAGATCTCTTCTAGATCAAGGAGTTGTCACAACAGATGATTGTTGTAGTACAATGCTAAACTCTAAGAGACTTTATGAGCAATCCCCTTGAGACAGTACAAGTAGTCTTTCCATCTTGTCCCTGTGTATTCCAAAGGGTGCAAATTAACAGACTTGGGACTATTATTAATTTGGAATGGGAAACTGACTTTGTATCACTTGACATATAAACATAGAATACCATCGTGTCCCTAGAATCAGTTTCTTCATCAATAAATAATAATGTACCTATAACTCATAGGATTTCAATAAAATTTGTGATATAACTTTGTATACATTATCTAGATGCCCTGAAGATGACCTTTGTTTGAAGGTAGCAGAGCATTGGCAATTCTCACAAAGGCAATAAATATATGCAGTCATTTCTACATGTGTGAAGGACATGCTTCCTGTTCAGAACATTGATGAAGTGTATAAAGTCATTTTTTCGTTAGTAAAGGACATGGTTCCTGTTCAACGCAACTTTTATCTTGACACATTGCTATTTATAAAATGACAAATGTTGGGATGTGGAAAAGGTTTAATTAGTAAAGAGAACTTGCTAGGGAAGCATGAGGATATTAATTAGAATCTCCAGTCCTTACGTAAGGAAGCAAGGATAGATGGACCTAAGTCAATGGCTAGCCAGCATAGTGAAATAGGAAATTCTAGACTCAGTGAAGAAGCTTTGTATCAAAATAGAATAAAATAAAATAAATAAAATAAAAAGATGCTATACTTGTTCAGATCTCTTTAATGTAGCTTTTTAAACATATTTTATGAGGCAAAGATCTCACAGCAAATGTCCTATTCCTCTGACTCTTGAAATATTTTCTCCCTTATGAGCCCTTTTCTACCCTGAACCTGTGAGTGTGTGTGTGTGTGTGTGTGTGTGTGTGTGTATGTGTGTGTGTTTGTGTGTGTGTGCATGTGTGTGTGTATTTGAAACACTAAATAAATAGAGACCATAGATTTAAACAAAAATAAGGATGTCTAACAAAGGGGAAATTTTAGAAGTGGGAGAAAAGAAAGGGAATGATGTAATTATATTTGAGTTGCATAAATAACACCATATTTTGAAAAGTTAGGGTGGACAAAGCTTACAGATGGCTCCACACCTATGTAACAACACTAAGTGGATTCAGTGGATTAAAAGGACATAAAGTTGGGGATGACATGGGAAGGAAGAAATCTGGGAGGAGTTAAGAGGAACAAGAATCAATGTATTTTGCATTGATGTATGAAATACTTAAAGAATAAATAAATAATAAATAGGGCACATTTACCTTAGCATGCAACATTTTTTTAAAATAAAGTGGTAGCAATAGAGAAAGACATCTGACATGCTGTCCCAGCTACCATGTGAATACAAATATGAATATGTTTCAAGAAGCTCACATACAAGTACCAAACACATACACAGACACACACACAGACACACAGGCACACCCATAAGAGACACACAGAGGAAAATGACATGAAAAGTTAGTAATACAAACTTAGCACATCATTGCCCTGTTCTGACATAAAAATAAGATAAAGCCATCAACAAACAAGATCATTTGCATAAAACGAATTTTTACCCCTCAAATTCTCTTCATAAAGCATATTTCTCTTGACCTGTGATGGCTTGTGTCAATGTGATGTACTGGATAAATTATTTTCCATTTAATGTATGGAATCAGCATGTCTTTCCTTTTTTGACCTTGATACATCTCATGTGTAGAATTATGAGCACTCTAGTTTCAAAAGACCTTATTATGCCCCATGAGGTGCCATCTGCATCCATATTGTCAATGTTAGGTATAGTTTATGATACTTACCTTCTAGCTTTTAAAATAATATGCAATCTATAACTCCTTGTCTAGAGAGAATGAAGATTGACTTGAATGTAAACTTACACAATTCTATTTATTGTATTTTGTTACAGAATATAAAGTATAACTAATTTCTTATATCAGAATAATTTCATAGCTATTAACAGTTGGTTCCCCCATTAAATGGTCATTATTTTACTCTTATAAAAAGCAGGCTGAGGCCATAGGGATGCAGGCTGAGCTCAGTGAGGCCACCAACCTACTTGAAATTCTCAGAGTGCTTTGGTTCAATTTGACAAACATGATTATTATAAAAGATGTCAATACCCTCTATTAGAACAGCTGTCATAATTTATTTCCCAATTAAAATAATTTGAAAATGAAAACAAGACATAGTTACTGGTTACCTCAAGAAACCAGCAAAAGTTGCATTTATTCTATAAAAATATAAAATCACCCTGTGATTTTTTTTGTATTTTTTTTATTGGATATTTTCTTTATTTACATTTCAAATATTTTTCCCTTTCCAGATCTCCCCTTTGGAAACTCCCTGATGTGTTAAAACAATGGGTCGAGTCAGGGCATACCACACACTATGCCCCACGTGGAAGAGGTTTAATTGAGAGGGAGACGGGGACAGTAGCAGAGAGAGAGGAGGGAGAGAGAGAGAGAGACAGCAAGGGAGGAGTCTTTCATATATATATGGGTTCTGATATAGTGGCCACAGGTAAAGGTGGGAGGTGAGCCCAATGTATTCTGGGAATATGGCGGCTGTTGCCCTACCAACAGGTCAGTGAGGCCCGCCCATGTGACATCATGGGCTTTGGAGGCCCTGATGCTAACATAACTCCCTTTTTGATATTATAAAGAGAAGGATAGAAAAAGGGAAGGGGAAGTAGATGGTGAAAAGGGAACAAGGGCTTCTTATCTCTTAAGCTACTTTCTGCTGTCTAGGGGCACGATCAATGGGGAGGTAGCTAGCTTTCACCATTGGGATCCACTTGGTAAACTTTTGCATCAGGTTCCTCTGTGGTCAATGGCTCATCTGTGGACAGCACAGATACAGGTAATCCTGTAACAGGAGCAGATTAATAGTTAGGTTAGAAATTTGTTATATTTATTGTTGAAGAAATGTAGAAACAAGATTAATGAGGCAGGGAGCAAATAATAACACCGGGAAGATGACTAGGACAGGGGTTACAAAAGGGAGTATCCACTTCCATATGGGGTTTTTAAAAAATCCTATAACTGGAGGTCTCAAGGTCCCTGAAATTTTTTATGTCTGACTGTAGCTCCTGGATTTTATTTCTTACTATCCCAGAGTGGTTGAAGTAGAAACAGCATTCTTCTTGGAGGAATAGGCAAAGACCACCTTCTTTAGCTATCAGGATATCTAGTCCCCATCTGTTCTGAAGCACCACAGCTGCTGAAGAATCTATTTGGCAGTATCACCGGAGACGCTGTAAGGGACAATTGTGAGTTAGTTCCAGGGGGTACACGTAACCAGCAATCCTTAAAGCGTCCAGATCTGGTGACATTAAGGAGTTGGTATGCCGAGGTCAAGGTCTGAAGAAAAAGGCGAAATGACAAGTTAGTGCCATTTATGAGGGGTGATGTCAAAGAGGTAAGGATCTCATCTCAGAGGAATGTTTGATTAGCTCCTCTGCTTTTCCAATATCCAGGGGTTGGGAAATTGAGACATATTTTCTCTGGATATGGATAGTACTTACTGGGGCACCAGGATGATTTTTACGATAGAGCTTACCAACAACTCCTGTTTCCCACCTGGAATCCCATGAGTCTTGTATGTAGAAAAAGAGTGTCTTGCAGTGTTGATAGAAGAAATGATTGATCCTAGCATATGTATCTGACAAGACCAATATGGGCAGCCCCCATATTTGTCTGGCCATTTCCTACAATAATCTTTTGTCTGGTCAAAGAGAAAGCAAGTATAGAGATCATAATATTTAGATGAGATTACAGATACCAGGATGATAGCAATTTGGATTGGTTCCTGGCATCCAGCTCTGGGGCAGTTTTCTGACCCTATTTGGAAAGACTGTTTGTTATCTGTGGGAGTTTCTTGAACTTCGAATCTCCAGATATAAGGGCTACCCTGGATAGAAATGAACAGGTTGGGGAAGATGAGAAACCCATGTCTAATCCAGCGAGGTTAAGCTTGGCTGCTAGAGTGAAGTCTCATTTTCTGGGATTGGGGACAAGGTGGGTGATCTCATTGTCCTCTGGAGCTTAACAGGGCATGGTCCTGTTAACATTGATGTGTATGAAGAAGAGTCATTTTTAGGTGGATGAATGAAAGGGTTGAGGTAAGACAGATAGACCCAATGAGAGAGTCCCTCAAGTTTAGCAGCTGTAGGGGTCACAAGAATTACTTTAAAAGGACCCTGCCATTTGAGAGAGAGAGGTGAGGGCCAGTGACCTGGAGGGGATAGAAGGATTTGGTCTCTGATAGGCAATGGACAGGAGACAGTGTATGGCTGAGGTAGGTGGTGGTCAACAAAGATCCATAGGAGAGAACGGAGGTAGCAAAGTAATGGAATTGGATCTAGGGTGCCATTAAGTGGTCATTTTGAACTCCCATCTAGTTGATATTTAATCCAGATCTTATTGCAGAGATATGTTAATTTTGATGCCTTTGAATCAGGTGTTAGCTTCAAAGATTTGAGATTTTCCAGTGGAGTGCCTGGAGGTACTATTGAAGACATTCTGACACCCATTGGTGGATAATTGGACTATTTGTACCAGCATCCTGAGAACAGTCCAAAAACCAAAAAAAAAAAAAAAAAAAAAAAAAAAAAAATCCAACTATTTTAAGGGATCTTAATATATACTGCCATTGAATTGGTAAATGGAAGGAGGTTCTTTATGTCCAAGCATTTATCTATTTCCATTCTAATCCCTCCTTGTGCTCTTCTTGTTCCCCAATCCAAAAATATCAGCCAGGCTAGTGGCCCAAGTCGTCATGAGGACCCCCTAATGGCTACCCAGCAGACTCTGGACCTGCTGTGGAAAGCAACCCACCCCAGGACCAAGGGTTTGGTTCAGCTGCAAGAGCCCAGAATAATTGGGGAATGAAGAGCTGCTTTCGAGGAAGGGGCAACCAATGGCAGAAGTCCTAAGACAAAAGTCAGCTGGGAGGCATGACTGTAAACCCCGTAGTTCCCAGAGAAGACTGGCAAGGATGTATATGGAAAGCTGGAGGTCCTCTCCTTGACTGATCCTACCAATTAATATGCCAGTGTCTGTGCGAGAATTATAGTGGACTTGTAAATAGAAAAGTGAAACTGAATAGGTAGGTGTGGGCCTGAGCAGAAGCTAGCTCCACATGATAGACCAGGCAGGGCATGGCTCACATGGTAGAAGTTCGTATGTCCTGCAGTGCATGGGGCGGCTGTGGCTCCTTGGTTGTGACTTGGTGGTTGTGGCTTCAGCAGCTTCAGCAGTGGCAGCTTGCATGGTGAAAGCCACCAGCTGAGAGGGCCACAAACTCATGTACTCATGGCAACCAAGGTTGCCCGTGTTGTGACCAGTGCATGTGGCTGTGATCTCTGCTGGTCCCCACTAACAGAACCGCCAATTCCTGGGCTTCGGTACCAAATGATATGTTAGAACAGCGGGTCCAGTCAGGACATACCACATACTAGGCCCAAAAAGTTCCACATGTAAGAGGTTTAACTGAGGGAGGGGGGCAGTAGTGGAGAGAGAGGAGGAAGAGAGAGAGAGAACAAGGGAGGAGTGTTCCCTGTGTACATGTGAGTTCTGATGTACTGGCTGCAGGTAAAGGTGGGAGGTGAGCCCAATGGATTCTGGGAATATGGTGGCTGTTGCCCTGGCAACAGGTCTGTGAGGCCCACCCATGTGATGTCAAGGGCTTTGGAGGCCCTAATGCTAACACTCCCTATCCCATTCCCCCTCCCCCTACCTCTTTGAGAGTGTTCCCTCACCCACCCACCCACTCATGTCTTCCCACCCTGGCATTCCTCTACACTGGGGCATCGAACACCCTCGTGTCCAAGGGCCTCTCCTCCCACTGATGTCCAACAAGGCCATTACCATGGGTCCCTCCATGTGTATTTTTTGGTTGGTGGTCCAATCCCTGGGAGCTCCAGGGGGTCTGGCCTGTTGACACTGTTGCTCTCTCCATGGGACTGCAAACCCCCTTAGCTCCTTCAGTCCCTTCTCCCTCTCCTCCATCAGGGATTCCCCACGCACAGTACAATTGTTGACCACCCTGTTTATCACACAATTGATGTCATTTCCACTGTGGGTCACATTGCCTCTGTGTTAATATGTAGTTTATCACTACCCTTTGAAATACCATAAAACATATAGGGGGAATTTTTGTAGTTTAGAGTCTATGGAGGAACATGGAGGGCGGCTTTGAGAGGGGACTCTCTTAACATGGTAACAGGTTGAAAAGTCTATAGACATTTACACAGCGATATATTTGAACTTTTTCTGTAAGACAAGGCTATATTTTCAAAGAAAGAAAAATTCTTGGACCATAATATTTTAAGTAAAAAATACAAACACATTTTAAAAATCGGAAAGATTTCAGTACTGCTAGCTTGTCTGGGTAAATTTTTATCTTTGAGACTAGAATTATTGCATTTTCAAAAGTTCAGGAATACAAATCTGGGACTTTGGTATGCTCAGACACAGAAATGAGAAATGAGTCTGTCATTTTCTCAATCAGTGGTTCTCAAACTGTTGGTTTTAACCCCTTTCGGGGAAATTGAATGGCCTCTTCATAGGAGGTCCCCTAAGACCATTGGAAAACACAGATAATTTACATTTTGTTTAATAACAGTGGCAAAATAACATTTATGAAGTAATAATGAAATTATCTTATGGTTAGGGTTACCACAACATTAAAAAACTACATTAAGGGGTCACAACATTAGGAAGGCTGAGAACCACTGTCCTAAAAGAAAAATACCCATCCTGATGGACAAAGCCCAATATACTAGTTGTGTTTTGTTGTCTAACAATTTTAGCTAATAAAAAATGAGTGGAGATATGATAGTAATTGAGAAAAGTGGCCATCTCCTGCAGCATAAAAGAAAATTAATAGAGGTGAGTCACAGAATATAGCATTGTCTTAAAATGTGAATATTGGAAATTCAGTTGCATATCAAATGATAGTCAAGCATAATGAAAAGTTCTCATACCTTTTATGAAAGCATTAATCAGTATGTATTGTATTTTATCAGCTTCATAAAAAAAACCAAGGCATAAAATATTCAGTTCCAACCAATCTTTAAGCATTTTCAGAAGCAAATAATTCCTGAAACATAGATGATAAAATGTGCCTTTATATGGATACATATTCTTTAAGAAATTTCTTAAATCATATACTTAAAAAATAAGTATATGTGAAACTCTATCAGCAATGCATCCTTGGGAATTATGAGACAAGGGGCTGTAGAAATTTGCATACATTATCTGCAGGCTCTTTGATGTGGTTTATAAAGAGAAAACATCTGTGGATATAAATAACAGCTCATCTGAAAGCTTTGGCATCACATCTGTAATAATCAATACTCTGTATTCACTGGAAAGGCAGCATTTATTTTCTGCTTCCCATTCCTGATACCTTTACAATCCTTTCTGAGAATTATGTGTTAAATTTAATCACAAGGGAATGTTATAGGGAATTAAAATTGGCATAGTGTTTGTGGTTACTCTGAATGAGACCGCTCCTTCCAATATCTATCTGAGAAGGGGTAAATGCTTAACCTCTGGGAGACCACATACTCTCTGTGCCTTAAGTAAAGTATGGCTTCACTACAGGTTGGATATGATGAAGATTAATAATTAATGAAGAGCTTCTGGTGTGATGTGGAGGTTTAGAATTAGTCATGATTATTACAACCACTCAGCAGAATTATCTGAAGGTGCATTACATTCAGAATGCTATCCAGGAAATCATTATGTCTGGTTACATGGCCCATTAACAACGCTACAGATGTCATGAGTAAGAACAGATCTTTACATTTGAGATTAAGATGGGGTAAGCAGTGAGGTTTTGTGGGTTTGTTATTTGGTTTGGCTTTTCCCATATGCTCATCAAGCTTCATGGTTTGTAAAGGTCTCTTGTCCGCATTGCCTCATTCTCTGAATAACTTCCTCTCCACCCAGGTCACACACAGGTGATTCTGTAAGACTCATCTAATTCATTTTCAACATGGTATTGGAGAGGATTCAACCAAGTTTCAGTGAATTAACATCTCTGCAGTAAAAGGGATTAAATATAGAAGTGAAGATAAAAACACAGAACATTCAAATTTCCCACGTCACCCTCCATAAAGACCTAGTGCAAAGGTCTCTTAAATTTCTCGCCATGAAGATTTCTTGCTGCTATTTTCTACAACCTAAAAATGTTTAGCTTATTTTCATTGTTGCATATTTGATTCTAACATGTACCTTGCATCTATATGTCTCCCTGGTTTTCCAAGTGTGTTGTTCGGAAGATGCCCTGCAGCCCATTTTTTAAAACTCTTATTCTAATCCTTTCTAATTAATTCTAACCATATATTTCATTTACTTAATTTTTATGATGGAGCCTCACTGTATAGCTAACTGCCTACATAGTTCAGGCTTGCCTCAAACTTGAAATCTTTTTGCTATAGTCTGCTGAGTGCTGGGATTACAGACCAGAGCCATCACATCAATACTTAAATGCCACTAGCACTGTCACTTTGCACACAAAATTAAACAATGTAGTGACCCTTTAGGTGGTGTAGAGTTCTTGTATTAGGTGCTCTAATGCGATTCTTTTACTCTGGTGAACAATTCTGCCACATGTTTCCATTGTCACCTATGTAGAACCAGAAACTCTCAGAGGCAGAAGCATGCTGAAGAATAGATGGCACAGCGTGGCATTCTGATTGCAATATTTGATGTGGCTGTTATAAGCATTTCAAAGTATCCTGGTGCCTAAAGCATTTTTACTATCTCTCTCATATCTAAATTCCTAAAGCACTATTATTGTCAGAGGTCTAGATGCAAATATGTGGAAGTTGCAACATAATGACTATTTGAAAGTATATGTTGTAGATTTATATATTGTCCACTGTAAAAAAAGAAAAGTCCTCCCTATGTGAATTTGGATATTTTATAATCAAAAGGTCCATCGTAGTATTTTCATATATCCCCTTTTATGGACCATGGATCCAAGGTCAACCATTTTCCAAAATATTTTTGATGAAGTGAATACTGAAATTATATACTTTGAATAAATCAGATTTCTATGCATATTGTGAATAAACCTCATTCAATCAGTATATAAGCCTTACAATCATCAGAAAGATTGAATAAAACAAATTTGTCATCTTCTGTGCCAAAGAGGATTCTGAAAACTGTAGTCTTTGATTTTGAACATGGCTCTCTCCCAAATCTGTTTGTGTGTGCATATAAATATGCACAAATACATGTATGGATTCATACACATACACTAATGTGTATACACATGTGTATGGATGTGCTTGGGTTTCCTAGGACCCTATCTAATACAATTCCTCAACAATAAAATTCTTCATAATCTCAGGAATAGTAATTTACAGTAACTTAGGATTCTGCACAGACTTTCTCTCTCTTGAGAATAGACATCTGCTATCTGTCAATTACCTTAGCCCCCAAATAAATTGGTCTGCAGTAAAATGATGATTATAACAGGGACATGACTACCAAATCAACATAAAATGACAGTGTTTCCACCTGACTCATCCTCATTTGATTGCTTGTATATCTAATTTGCATGAAGCAATTGCTTTTAAATTCATTAAAATTAATTAAACCTATTATTCTGATAAAATTATACTTCAATTTTTAGGTCCATTCAAATATCCTTGGGTCCCAGGGAAATCAACACACTATAGTTACATCTAGCTGTTCAGACCCTATTTACTATAACACAAAGTCTATAATTAATGTGTCTCTAAAACCATATTCAGTGCTTTTAATGTGTTATAGAGCATTCTTGCATCATGACTTGTAGAAGAAAATAACGAAACGAATTAAGAAGTTTGCTTTGTCTTGTTTTACCAACTATGTTTTAAAGCACAAAAAGAACGTTTGACAAATGACCCACTGAGACTTATATATATGCCTCTTCAAATATATGATAAAGGGTAGAGGGCTAATTTCCTAATAATAGATCCACTACACAGCATTACATGTATTGTACTCAGTCTTTGTGCTTTGAACAAAGTGGTAGAATAATGCTTTTTTATGGCAATTACAAATAAAGTAATTCATGTAATTATTCTGTAATAATGTAATTGTTGCCATGTAGACTACAGACCATAAAAAGCATTAAGTAATTGTAGGGTTATTTATGGCCTGAAAATTGTCTGGCAATTATGCTAGAGGTAATAGTAGCATGAAACTCACAGCTTAATTGTTTCTTGATTTTAAAATGTAAAATGTGAGTACATTTTTATTATAGACCTAAGCATCTTACCTGGTAATTTTGTCACATGTTCCACAGTAGAAAATTGGGCATAATCCCACAAAGAGACATGCTCCTACTTACTGTTTAGTTCTTGAAAAATTAGCTATGTTTAAAAGGTGGATTATGTCATTCAATTCCACTTTACAGAATTCGAAACTGGAAGTTCTTGTTAAGAAAAAGAATTGATACTGGGCTTCTTTTTGTGTAAAGTGTACATGTAGGTGTGACAGAGGCAATTTTAACAGAAACTACCTTGTAAGTTAGACACATTATTATAGAAAGTTGGTGGTGTTCATGATAAAGTTATTCTTAAGAACTTGACACATGTGATTCATCTAATTTCTTACTGCAAAGAGAAATGTTAACTTTTGGAGAAAGGTAGATTTCTTTTGGAAGATTTCCATAGGAGCAGTTAGGGTGTGTTCTTCAGGGATAAACATTAGGATTCAGAAACTTACCCTAAGCTTGGGTGTGACAGCAATGCCTGTAATTCTGGCATCCCAAAGACAGGGATATGAACATTGCAAGTTCAAAGACAACTGAGGTGAGGAAAGACAGGAGCAGGAGGAGAGAGAGACAGAGAGACAGAGACAGACAGTAAGATAAAAGCAGAGACATACACAGAGAAAGAGATAGAAAGAGAGAAATCAGACAAGCATACTCTTACATATCATATGTGTTAATTTTCTATTGTTATGGTGAAACACCATGACTAAGGCAACTTATAGGAGACTTTAGTTTTTGCCTACAGTTTTGAGGGTCAGAGTCCTTATTGGTGGGATCAGCATGTTGATGAGCTCCCAGAGCAGGAAGCCATGAACGGCATAACTGATTGGGGATTAAGTACAAATATCTAGCATACATTTCTCATTCAAAACCAACATAGCATGCCTCCAATGACCCATGTCCTACAAATAGCCTAGACCTATCACCTGCCCATTTAGCTTCTTCACTGTCATAGTTAATAATGTCAACTGGACAGAATCTAGGAGGATGTAGTAAGGACACAGAGCTCTAGACGCGTCTGTGACTGTGATAGCATTTCTAGAGTTGGTTAAGTGAGGTGAGAAGAACTATCCTAAATGTAACACTACCTTTCCCTGAGCTGATCCTAGAATGAATCAAAATGAGAAAGCACACATCTTCCTCTTCATCCTAATTGAGGCTCCCACATGACCAGCCACCTTAAGCTCCTGCTACCATGCCTTTTCTGGCAAGATGAGCTGTATCTCCACTCTATGAGTGAAAACAAACCCTCCCTCTCTTACTCCCTTAAGTTACTTTTGTCAGGTATTTTGGAATTGGAATGAGAAAAAAAAACACGAATATATCCAACAGACGAATCCTCACAGCAGCTTTCAATCACTCAATCAGCTAGGGTCTAACCTTCACTGTGTGAGCTTTTGAGGATAAATTGTATGTATAACTTACACTCTCATTTTCTGAATGCTTCTGACTCATTTGTGAAAAAAGAGTATTGCTTCTCTTTCTCACCTACCCAGGAACAGCCTGCTTTCTTTGTTCTATAGGAATACAGGATTCATCCTTGAGGACTCTAAAGTGATGAATATTTCCCCTGCCTGTAGGCTTAGTGCCTCTCCTTTTGTATGGTATCTTCTTAAACCACATGTCTATGCATATATCCTGTTCCTTATAATTTTATGTCCTTTCCCTGGCACTTTGAAACCACATATCCATGCATTTATCCCACCTCCTTGCTGTTGTTGTCTACCAACTCCCAAGAGAATTCTATCACTGGGTTCACTGTCAGTCTTAACAAATTCATCTTTGTTATTTACCTGAACCTGCTGAAAGAAAAATCCTTACACTTAATAGAGTTTACTGCAGCAATAGGGTTGGGCAGACTTAAGAATCAAAGGAGATTCAGAAAGCTCCATTCAACAGCATGGAAAGGCACTTAGGAATTAAAAATAAAAGTGAGACACATGTGAGAAAGAGGGACCTTCATTTCATAATAAAAGTATTAACGAGGCAGAGTAGCTAAAACAAAACAGTACTGCCTTCAAAGAGTGTAAAATGATAGAAAAATAAAATAAATAGCTCTCTTTAGCATTTAACATTATGCTTCCTATACTGTACATATGAATGTTTTATTAAATGAGCTAATTGAATATAAAGAAAGCAATGAGGTAAGTCTTTGTAATTAATGCTGCCAGTCTGTACCTTCCTAATGACAAAGCTTCTGGAATTATTTAGTATACAATTATATAGTCATGTGTTAAATGTATATGTGTTTCATGAGTTTTAGGTAGCTGTGACAAAATACCTGTCACAGCTTAACATGAAAGCAAGGCACTGTTTACTTCTCCATTTCAGAGGAAAGCCCTAGTTTTCTGGCTCTATTCCATGACTACATTGGGTCTGAGAATTTTCATGCAAATTGCAGTGACAGAAACAAATGGCCCAGATGTCTGCAACACCCACCGTCTGGAAGCCAGGAGAGAGAGAGGTAGAAAGAAAATGGGGGTGAGGATACAGACTGTAAGAAGGGAAAGGAATGAGAGAGAGAAAAGATAGAGTAGAGAGAAGACAAGACAGAAAGTGGAGAGAAGACACGGAGAGTGATAGAGGAAGAAATAGCAGAAAACAAGAAGACAGAGAGCAGAAAGGGAGAAGTCCACAAGACAGAGAGATGTCTAAGGGAACGCTTCTGAGGACCTACTGCTTTCAAATGGCATCCAATTTCCACCCTTTTTTGGTAGCTCCTTTATTTATGAACCCTCAATTCAATTCCTTCCCCCAAATCCTACCCCTGAACCAGTAAAAGTTGTTCCATTTGGAACCAAGCCTTCAACATAAGATCCTTTGTACATTTCAGCTCCTATTTTCAATAATTTAGATAGGGAAACTTTACATATATTACTTTGCATGCAAACAAAACACATTTCCTGTATTCTAAAATGGTGGATCACAATCCCATCAAGGGCTACACACTAGAGAAAGTGATTGATCAAAGCCTGACAGAGGAAAAAGTTCCTGAACACACAGGGCCAGAAATTAGTTTAAAATCAAATGCGAAATGAAAAACATTTCTGGTGGCTTTCACCTATGCTGTATCAGCAACTTTACTGCAGCTTTGGTTATGAACAAATGAGCACAGTAAACTGTACATGCTGAAATACAAGCCATGAATTGGCCTGAGATTCCTGGATTCAGATCTAGAAGATCATGTGGTATTAATTGCAAAGGTTTCACTTCTCATGTAGAGTTTTTTGTTTGTTTTTTTGATTGTTTTTGTTTGTTGGTTTGTTTGTAGAAGCAATCACATAAAGAATTTTTATATTTTACTATTGCTATTCTTTAGCATGCTTGGTTCAGTCATCACAAACCTGAACCCAGAGCACTATGGATGCCTACATGAGGTCTACATAAAAATGTGCATGTCAATAGACAGACAAGGCTGGAGAAGGGTCTCAAGGTCACTCACCATTCATTGGTGATAGATTCAGGGAGAACAGGGCCCAAAGTTTTCATGTATATACTAACTGATGAGCCCTCTGTGCTCCAATGCATATTTCCAGCCCAGTGATCATATAGATGACCCTGTACAAGCTAAATGAGTCACAAGGCAAAAATAAAACTCACTAATCTGGGAATGCAATAGGCTTGAATGGGGGTGAGTTGATAGATTTGGGGTGGAGATGATAGAATGCTGGGTAAGACTGTCATCAACATATATTGTATGCATGTATGGAATTGCTGAAGATCATACTTAGCCAATATTAGGGGCTGGACATATATCATAGTATCTAGAGTGATTTGTATTCTTTTAAATAGGAGCCATATTTGGCTTCTATCACTGATATCTTTGAGGTTTTAAGATTCATTGTGTCGATTCTTTCTATCTCCGTATGCAACTAGGAGGGACAGTGGATCCACAGCCCTCTCTGACCCTTTCAACAAAAGCAGAGAGCTTATCTCGAAGAAGTTCTCTCATCCCAGGACTTAGGCTGGACCAGCTGGAAGGCACAGGCCCCATAAGTGGCAGGACACCTGGCACAGGATCCTTTCTACCTCCATCTACCACTAGGAGGGACACAACCTTCTCTGCCCCTTTTGCCAAAAGTAGAGAGCTTATCTCCAGGCTGTGCTCTGATCCCAGGACTCAGGAGGGATGGCTGATCCACAGCCCTCTGTGCATTGATCTTACCAGAGGAGAGCAGATCTCCCAGAAGTGCTGACACAGGCTTACAGAACCATAGGAAGAACAAGCTCTAACCAGAGACAGCAAGAACATCTAACACCAGAGATCAACAGATGGCGAAAGGCAAACACAAGAATCTTACCAACAGAAACTAAGACTACTTGGTATCATCAGAACCTAGTACTACCACAATAGCAAGTCCTGGATATCCCAAAACACCGAAAAAGCAAGATCTGTATCTAAAATTATATCTCATGATGGTGATAGAGGAATTTAAGAAGGACATGAGTAACTGCTTAAAGGAATAGAGGAGAACACAGATAAACAGGAACATGCCCTTAAAGAGGAAACACAAAAATTTCTTAAAGAATTATAGGAAAGCACAATGAAACAGGTGAAGAAATTGAACAAAACCATGCAGGACCTAAAAATGGAAATAAAACAATTAAAAAATCACAAAGAGACACAACTCTGGAGACAGAAATCCTAGGAAAGAAGTCAGGAACCATAGATTACCAACAGATTACAAGAGATAGAAGGGAGAATCTCTGGTGCAGAAGATACCATAGAAAACATTGACACAACAGTCAAAGAAAACCCAAAATGCAAAAAGCTCCTAACACAAAACATCCAAGAAGTTCAGGACACAATGAGAAGACCAAACCTAAGGATAATAGGTATAGAAGAGAGTGAAGACTTCCAACTTAAAGGGCCAGTAAATATCTTCAACAAAATTATAGAAGAAAACATCCCTAACCTAAAGAAAGAGATGCCCATGAACATACAAGAGGCCTATAGAACTCCAAATAGACTGGACCAGAAAAGAAATTCCTCCTGCCACACAATAGTCAAAACACTAAATGCACAAAACAAAGAAAGAATATTAAAAGCAGTGAGGGAAAAGGGTCAAGTAACATTTAAAGGCAGACCTATCAGAATTACACCAGACTTCTCACCAGAGACTATGAAAGGCAGAAGATCCTGGGTTGATTTCATACAGACCCTAACAGAACACAAAGCTAGCCCAGGCTACTATACCCAGCAAAATTCTCAATTACCAAAGATGGAGAAACTAAAGTATTCCATGACAAAACCAAATTTTACATAGTATATTTCTACAAATCAAGCCCTTCATAGGATGATAAATGGAAAACTCTAATACAAGGAGTGAAACTACATTTTAGAAAAAGCAAGAAAGTAATCTAACAAAACTAAAATAAAATTCCCACATGAACAGAAGTGCAACTCTAACAACAAAAATAACAGGAAGCAACATTTACTTTTTCTTAATATCTATTAATATCAATGGACTCAATTCCCCAATAAAAAGGCAGACTATCAGACTGGATACGTAAACAGAACACAACATTTTGTTGCATATAGGAAACCCACCTGAGTGACAAAGACAGACACTACCTCAGAACAGAAGGATGGAAAACATTTCTCCAAGCCAATGGTCCCAAGGAAAAAGCTGGAAGAGCCATTCTAATACTGAATAAAACCAACTTTCAAACTAAAGTAATCAAAAAAGATAAGGAGGGACACTTGATACTCATCAAAGGCATGATCTACCAAGATGAACTCTCAATTCTGAACCTCTATGCTACAAATGCAAGGGCATTTACATTCATACAAGAAACTTTACTAAGGCTCAAAGCACACATTGCACTGCACACAATAATAGTGGGAGATTTCAACACCCCACTCTCTGCAATGGACAGATCCTGGAAACAGAAACTAAACAGTGAGACTAACAGATGTTATGAAACTGATGTATTTAACAGATATCTATAGAACTTTTTTCCTTTTTTTTATTAGATATTTTCTTTATTTACATGTAAATTTTCCCTTTCCCAGGTTCCCCTCTAAAAAACAAACAAACAAAAACAAGAACAAACCCCTTTTGCCTCCCCCTTCCCCATGCCTGTCCCCCCACCCTCTCCCACTTATTGGCCCTGGCATTCCCCTACATTGGGGCATAAAACCTTCACAAGGCCGAGGTCCTTTCCTCCTATTGATGATCAAATTTGCAATCTTCTACTATACACATGCTGCCAGAACATTCAGTCCCACCCTGTATAGTCCTTGATTGGTGGTTGGGTCCCTGGGAGCTTTGAAGATACTAGTTAGTAATTGTTGTTCGTCCTAAGGGGCTGCAAACCCTTCAGCTCCATAGAACCTTTCTCTAACTCCTTCATTGGGGAC
>JADRCD010210665.1:0-10617 GCA_019843815.1 Montemys delectorum
GTGGAGGAAATGGTGGAAGAGTCAGAATCCATACCATACTTGCTCCAACTCAGAAGGCACATCTGGGCCTTTTGCTTTTCTTAGCAGCAATAAGTGTCTCCTTTTAAGAGAAGCAGGCCAGAAGGAAGCAATCTTTTTAAACCAGAACTTCAGGGATGAAATCAGAACTTGACTTGATAGGATGTATTTCTTGGCTTTTCTATCCCGTACCTCAGATCCAGTACCGTGGCATTTTCATCCCGCCCTGCTTGAGCTTCAAGCATTTGTCGGCCCACTGAGTAATGTGTCCATTTCCTTGGCCCTCTGACTGAGCTGGGGTCTTACCTCTCTGGGCACAAGAAGGGTCGGAGTGGCGGGGAAGTAATGAGGCCTGAATCTCCATAGCAGCTCCTCTAAGCCCAGAGTTCAAAACCCACCTCTGGAGAGAGGTGTAAAGGTCAGGTACAAAAGTGGGATGCTCTGGAATGCTTGTCACTCCTTTGCCTGGGGATGATATCACTGCCTGACCACTGTGCCAGCCAGCATCACTAAGCTCCATCTGCAAATGCACTTTGGGGAAGGGAGGGTTCTTAATTAATAAAGCACGTTACCATCAGCCATATAGATATGTTTTTAAAGCTGCTGTTTATTTATCCTACAAGCACCTCTTGTGGGGAGCAGCCCCGACCCCTGCAACACGGTCCCTAAGAAGACAGATACAGTACTGGAGTGTCTGATCAGAGGGGTTCGACATGAACTTATACTGAAGTGTGACAGCTTTTCCTTTCCGTACCAGACACTCAACATTTTGGAGATTCTAGTCTATACCTGGTTGGCTCTGTTTAGTTTCCAACCCCAGGACAAGAGACTGAGGTGCGTATTCTACATATCAAAGCAAGCCCGGCCTCCAAGCTCCTCAGCATCCCTCAGTCCCTACCTGGCATACCCTGCCCCCAACCCTAAACTTTCCAGCCCAGGGGCTGGGCTGCCCTTCCCCCAAGAGGCTCCTCCCTATACAATCCAGACAATTTTGGTCTTTTTCCTCCTCTCTCTCTGTCCACGAGTGTGTACTCCTTTCTCGCTTTCCTTCCCCTTGACCCCTCCCCTGACCCTCACCCCACTCACTCCTTTTCCCATTGCAACTTCCCTGGCCTTGATCCTTGGGGCCAGAAAACTAGCCCACCGGAGAGCAGCTTCCCAATAAACCTGCCTTTAATCTAATCTAATCTGATTTGAATTGGCTCATTTCACCAGCGGCAGCAGAGAAATAGCCTATGAGGCTCTCTTCCTCAGCAGAGTTAAACTACACCCGTCAGTCACGAGTGCAGATAATGACCTAAAGCCCTGTCTCCTCAGAAGG
This sequence comes from Montemys delectorum, assembly GCA_019843815.1. Classification (NCBI taxonomy): domain Eukaryota; kingdom Metazoa; phylum Chordata; class Mammalia; order Rodentia; family Muridae; genus Montemys; species Montemys delectorum. The sequence continues at coordinate 1,340 of JADRCD010210665.1, forward strand.
GCACATTGCAGCTATCTTTTCAAGTGAGCCTGTGCGGTAGACTGCTGCAGGCCTCTATGTGGGGGACATGTTCTCCACGTGAGCCTGGGAGGGAGGTTTACAAATGTTCGAATACTGAAGTTATCTTGCCTTTGACAGAACTGCTCAGCGTTGCTACATGGCTTCCCTGGAAGGGCTCCTTGTGACTGAATTTGCCTCCTTTCACAGCTCCCTATCAGCTGGGGGACACATCTCTGCCTACTTTGTGCCAACGTGGCCGAGAAGGGCAGGCCAGTTAATGCATAAGGCACAGAAATGAATGGGTTAGTGGGTCAGACTCTGAGGCTCAGCAGTTGCAGCCCTGCAAGAGCCTGAACGCTTACCATCCCATGACAGAAGAACAGAGCTGAGCTGGAGACACACAGAAAACAATATATGAGGGGAGTTAAACTAACCCTTTGGTAAGCAACCCACTCCTGAGAGGACCCCTTTCCCCCAGGACTGGTATCCTCCTCCTCTTAAGGAGTGGCCCAAGTGCTTCACAATTGGCCCCATCTCCCATCGCCACGGAGAACTGGGATTCCAACAAGTGGCTGGGGGCTGTGGAGCACAACTGTAATTCCAGCACTTGGGGGAGGTGGGAGGGGAAGGTGGGATGGGGGTGGTGTCAGGAGTTCAAGGTCAAACTTGGCTACGTAGGAAGGCTTGGTGCCAGCCTGGGATATATGAGTCTTTCTCAAAAAGCACCCCCATCCCATGCTGCAAAATGTGGGGACACATGTTTCCAGTGAACACTGTGGCAACCCTTCCCATCCTCCACTCTTCCTCTCCACCTTTAAGTCACCAGTCAGTCCCATTCTTACATCCCTGGGGAGCAGTGGTCTTCATCCTTCTTACTGCTATGACCCTTAATACAGTTTTTGTGCTGGTGACCCCCGACCATAAAATTATTTTCACTCCTACTTCATACCTGTAATTTTGCTACTGTTATAAATCGTAATGTAAACATCTGGCATGCAGGATATCTGACATGCTAACCCTATGAAAGGATCATTCAACCCCCGAAGGGGGTCAAGACCCACAGGTTGAGAATCACTGTTTTAGAGCATCAGTGGTCCCAAGAGGGACTAAAATACTGGGAAAGCTCTCTACCCAGTGGCGGCCACTCAAAACAGCAGCCCCCAACCCTGCCTGACTTCAATTTATATACTTAACTGGCTTCCCAAGGGGGTGTTTTAGAAGCCCAGAGCTTGGGGCTGGTGAGATGGCTCAGTGGTTAAGAGCCCAGACTGCTCTTCCAAAGGTCCCGAGTTCAAATCCCAGCAACCACATGGTAGCTCACAACCATCCGTAATGAGATCTGACTCCCTCTTCTGGAGTGTCTGAAGACAGCTACAGTGTACTTACATATAATAAATAAATAAATCTTTTTAGAAAAAGCTATTCATGTATATATACTACAGAATGCTTAGTAATAAAAGGCTAATTTCATTTTAAAAAAAAAAAAAAAAAAAAAAAGAAGAAGAAGCCCAGAGCTTAAAGACCCATACAACAGCTGAGATGACCATTGCCAGCCCACACAGTCTGTCTGAACAGGACACACGGGATCTGTTTTTAGATAGGGGTCTTACTATATGGTTTGAGCAGGGCTAGAACTTGCTATGTAGACCAAGCAGGCCTTGACCTCAGAGATCTGCTTGCCTGCACTACCACATCCAGCAAAGGGCCAGGATCTTTTACAGACTTAGCTCTCATTTATTACTACTGTTGTGTGTGATGTGTGGCTGTGTGGAGTGTGAGCAGACACTCTGCTGTGTGTATGGAGGTCAGAGGATGACTTTCAGGAGTCGGTTCTGGGGATTTGAACTCATGTCAACAGGCTTGCATGGGAAGCACTTTTACCTGCTGAGTCCTATCGTTGGCCCAGAGACCAGTGTCTTATGGAAAGTGAGGAGATTCTGAGGAAAGCTAGGCTGTGATTGGTTCTGAAGGGTGAGTCTCCAGTTGATGCAAGGGTTAAGTCTCTTACATGGAACAAACTTAGTTGATGTGGCTGTCGTTAAAACCATGAAAGCAGAATCAAGAAATACTTCACACAAACAGGTAAACAAGAACTAACCATGCAACAAGACCACAGGGTGTTCTCCAGAGCTGCTTCTGCTTGGGTACACCCAGTTCCCTGCACGGTCTGCCTCTTGCTAGCTGTCTTAGTCAGGGTTTCCTGCACAAACATCATGACTAAGAAGCAAGTTGGAGAGGAAAGGGTTTATTCAGCTTACTTCCACATGGCTGTTGATCATCAGAGGAAGTCAGGACTGGAACTTAAGCAGGTCAGGAAGCAGGAGCTGATGCAGAGGCCATGGAGAGATATTTTTTACTGTTTTGTTTTTGTTTTTGTTTTTTTTGTTTTTTGGCTTGTTCAGCCTGCTCTCTTATAGAACCAAAGACTTTTAGCCCAAGGATGGCACTACCTACAAGGGACTATTCCTGGTTGTCAACTTGACTATGTCTAAAATGAACTACAATCCAGAATTAGAAGGCTCACCTGTGGCCCTAATCTGGAGGCTGAAAGATACAAGTTTAGTTCAAGCAAAATCACCTGGGGTTAAAGGTGTGACACATACCTTTAATCTGGGCCACACCTTTTGCTAGAGACTTATATAAAGACATTAGAAGAAAAAAGGGTCGTTCTGCTTCGTCTGCTTTCCTTATGGGACTAAACAACTGCTAAATCCTTGGACTTCCATTCACAGCTGCTGCCGACCATTGTTGGGAGTTGATTGTTGGGAGTTGGACTACAGACTGTAAGTCATCAATAAATTCCTTTACTACATAAAGACTACCATAAATACTGTGACTCTAAAAAACCCTGACTAATACACTGGCCTTATCAGGCCCTCACAGCCCCTTACATCCATTCTCTCTCTAGTCACCATGATAGAATCCCTCACGGAAGCAACCAAAGGGAGGTCAGGTATTCTGTGGCTCATGCTGCCAGGGTGTTCAGTCCACTATGGAAGCTAGGTGGTTCTGGCTATGGCAGTAGGGGCTTTGGCCTCGCTTGTTCACACTTTGGCTGATCAGTGAGCTTGCATGAGAAAGCTAAGCCAGACCACTGTCAGAGGCATGTTTCTAGTGACCTGCTGCTGCACTGGCCATGACTCCAACCCTAAGGTTTCATAGCCTCTCCAGAAAGTGCCATCAGCTGGGTTGCCTGTTGTGTTTTATAAAAAGAAAGAGAAAAAAAGCCAGGGATATGTTTGGTGGAGGTGTGGTATGGTGTGGGGGAAGGGGGTGCCCCTATATAGAATAGAGTTTATTTAGGGCATGGGAGGGAGTTGAGGGAGTAGAGACAGAGAAAGGCAGGGGGAGGGGGAGGGAGAAGAAAGTGGAGAGGGAGAGGGAGAAAGGAGGAGGAGTAGAAGCCAGCCATGAACATGTGGAGAGAGATGGGGAGGGGAGTGAGGAAAGGGTGGGAAGAGGGTAAAGGAGCAAGAGCAAGAGAAGAAGAGAGTAAGAGAGTGAAGAGGGGCAAGCAGCCCCTTTTATAGCGAGTCAGGCACACCTGGCTATTGCCAGGTAACTGTGGGGCAGAGCCTAGACTAAATGCCAACATTGTCCACCACACAAATCAATGTGGTTGCCTCTCAGTCAACTCCAGTACCCCCCCCCACCTCCATTTTGTCAAGTTCAGCATTTCCTGACTCCTGACATCTGCAATTCTGCTTTACAGTTCAAACAACACACTATTCACATCTATTCTCATTTCTTTTTATTTGTGTGCCTATGTGTGAACCTGCAAGGGTCAATGTGCATTCAGAAGCCTGCAGAGGCCAGTAGAGGGTATCAGAGTCCTTTGAGCAGGAGTTACAGGTGACTGTGAGCTGAACAATATAGGTGCTTGGAACTGAACCCCAGTCCTCTGCAAGAGCAGTAAGTGCTCTTAACTGCTGAGCTATCTCTCCAGCCTGTGTGGTAGCATTTAAAATGTCTTATACATTTTAAACACTCACCAGAGGGACCAACTTAACAGAGGTATGAGAGAAGACTCTGGGGACAATGTATTTGACACCAGAAAAAAACAAAAAAAAACAAAAAACTAGGGGATGGGGAGATGGTTCAGTATGTAAGAACACTTGCTAAGTGAGCATAAGGCCCCGAGTTTAGATCTGAGTGCCTATGTAAGAAGCCAGATGTGACCACTGTTGTGTGACTTTCGCTAGAAAACAAATTACTCACCTCAGATAGGAAACTGCTGCCAGACTAATGTACAAATTCCAACTTGGTGAATCAGTAGTTTGTTGGGATTACTTAAGAGGAGTGTGGGTGAGGAGCTACTCAGAAGCATAGACCACTTGCTGCAAAGGCCAGCCTGGGTATAAGCAGCTTGACAGGTCAGACTTTCCTCTTCCTCACCTGTCCTACTTACCTGTATTACCTTGGAGAAGGAGAACCTTTGTGCCTCTGTTCAGTTTCAGAGTCTTCCTGAGACTTGTGAGTTGTTTACTTCCTGAGTTTTAAGAGCCTCCCTCTAAGATGGAATGTTTCAACTCAGAGGAAATTGCTACTTAACCACTAGCTATATCTGTAAACATAGTGGTCTGGGAAGCCTGGACTGGAGGGTAACTTAGGTTTGCTGGCTACCACACTAGTGTCAAGCTTCAGGCTCCCAGAGAGACGCTGTTTCTAAGAAATAATGCAGGGGCTGGAAAGATGGCTCAGTGGTAAAGAACACTGACTGTTTTTCTATTGGTCATGAGTTTTGTTTCCAGCACGCACACACCAGAAAAACCTCAAAATGAGTAGTGGTTTTAAACAATAGAGGAAATAATTCTATCTCAAGTAACAAGACTCACTGGGAGGATTCAATCTTCTAGGGAGTGAGCGATGCACACTTCTTCCATCTTGTTCTTTCTCCCACTCATCAAGGCGGCCATTACTAGCTTTGGGTGTAAGGAGGGTGCCTATGCTCTGTTATTATGCCTGAATTCCAGGTGAGAACAAACACATCTATGCTCATTTTCCCATAGCCACATAGAGCTGCAAGGGAAGTTGAGAAATACAAACTCCTGGGTCCAGTGGAAAATCTGGAATCTGAAACTGGGGAAGCAAAGGGTGTTGCATGCCTAAGGTGGCCCCGTTGTGGTAGCAGCCACTGAGATACACTGAACCGAGATCCTGGTTGTGGCTACAGGCAGTCTCCTTTGTATAATCGCCTAATATCTTTTAATGTCAAGAATAGCATTTCTCTGGACTTTAATTTAGCCTTTAAGGTCACAGCTCACCTTTTCTCCATCAGATACTCATTTGTAGTTCAGGTTCTCTGCCAGCACATTGTATCGATCAGCACTTCAAACTTTGCCGTTCCTAAATTAAGAACTCGGCGTAAGAAAGAATGTGACTTTTTGCGGCCTGGAATGTCCCGTTGCTTCAAGTGAAGTACAGCCCTGGGAAACAGTAAACTAAGATATATTGATTATACATAGACACACAATCCCTCTGAAGGTCCTTATGGCAGTCTGGAGTAAGGCAGTATTTTGTTGTATGTGTTGGAGGGTTCTGGGACATTGAGATCTTTTCCAAAGAGATCTACCAACAAACATTCACTAAAGTTACTCTTCTCCATTAAAAAATGAGATCCATGGGGCTGGAAAGGTAGTTCAGTTACTAAGAGCCCTAGGTGCTCTTGCCGATGACCAAGCTTTCATTCCCAGCACCCACATGGGGGACTCACAGCTGTCTGTAACTCTAGTTCCAGGAGGTATGACATCTTTTGACCTCCTAGGGCACAGGTATACATGTAGGCAAAACACCCAGGCACATAATATAAAATAAATTGAAACAACTTGTTTAAATGAGTGCAAGGGGCTGGGGAGATGGCTTGGTATTTAAGATCATGTACTGCTCTTACAAAGGGGCTGAGATCAGTTCCCAGCACCTCCTTCCGACAGTTTACAACCACTTTTAACTTCACCTTCAGGGGATCTGATATCCTCTTCTGGCCTCTGGGACAGATAGACAGACAGACACACACACACATGCACATACACACACACACACACACACACACACACACACACACAGACAAGGGTGTGGAGAGGTAAGTTGCATGGTACAAGATCATAGCCTGTTGACAATATCATGGCAGGGATTCTTATCAATGAGTGTTAAAGACAAGACTAGAATTCCTCTCTGGACAGACCTCATAGGCTATCTTACCATGTTATTATGTCTGTGCAAACATCTGTTTCCATCTGGATGCAGCATAATACACCACCGTTCCCTTGGGTACTTTCTGCATACGTGTAAACCTCACACCTGTGGAAAACTGAGGCAAGTTTTCTGCAGTGGAGAGCTGAGACAGGCAGCACCCATTCTGATATCAGAGTCCATTTCTATGTTTTAAACTATTTCTATAGATGTGTATGTGTGTGAGTATGTGCATGGGTGTGCACTGGCTGTTGAGACCAGAAGAAGGTGTGAGATTCCCCAGAGCTGGAGTTCCTGACAGTTGTGTGTGTCCAGGGTGGGTGCTGGGAACTCGGCTCAGGCCTTTTGAGAAAGCAGCACACATTCTGAATCACTGAGCAGAGCTGTCTTCTCCAGACCCTAGAGTCAAGTTCTGGACTGGGGATTTCAGAAGCGTTTGAAGTCAGCAGAAAGTTGTTATTCTGAACACTAAAGTCTGAATCTCAAAGTAGAGGTTTTTTTGGAAGAAAGGTTTTGGCCTTCAGTGCAAGGTCTGAATGTGTCTCAGAAACTGTCTGGGAGGCCTCAGGCATATCTATGTTTTAATTGTCAGACTGGAGATAAGAGAAACCGTGTGTGTGTGTGTGTGTGTGTGTGTGTGTGTGTGTGTGTGTTGCAAGACAGGGAGAGGGTATTCTCTTTCTCACATGAAAAGGTGGCTGGCGAAATTCGCTCACACAGACGACATGCAAATTGTCTTTGCTCAAGGTAATTTAAAAACAAACCTGACAATTTTGTAAATGGGGGGAAAAAACTTTCTGAATTTTCATTAGGGAAAAATTCACAGCCAAAGCAGGTTCTTGCCCCCACATGCAGATCAGAGGCAGGATCCTGTGGTCCTGCCCTGCTTCTTTTTATCATGGTGGCCATGCAAGCTGTGTGTGTGTAGTATGGTGTGTGGACCTGTTGGCCCACTGCCATGCTGGGGACTTGTCCCACTCACTACTCACAATCCAAAGGGTGAATAATATGTCACACATAAACTTCCAAATGCTGGTGCTGGAGAGATGGCTCAGCCATTAAGAATGTGGACTACTTTCGCAGAGGACCCCAGTTTGGTTCCCAGCACCCACATGAGGTGGTCCACAGTCTTCTTTAACTCCTGCTCCAGAGTACCTGGCACCCTCTGGTGGCTTCCAGGGGCACCTGTACTCATGTACACAAAGAGACACATAAATAAAAATAAAACAAAACAAATATTTAAGCTTTCCAAGTGTTATCAACATTGTAATGTAAATGAAATCACTGGAGGTTTTACCTCACTCCTGAATGAGGAAGCCAGTGGCAAACACAGCAAATTTAAATACAGAGTCAATACACAAATGTCTCTGTCGTAGTCACTCCTTCTATTGCTGTGGAGACACCAACTTATATAGAAAGAGGTCACTGGGGCTTATAGGTTGAGGAGGTTAGAGTCCATGACCAGCATAGCAGCATCCAGACAGGCATGGTACTGGAGCAGTAGCTGAGAGCTCCCAGGGCCAGGGATTGGGGTGGTGGTGGTGTGTGTGTGTGTGTGTGTGTGTGTGTGTGTGTGTATGTGTTGTACAAACCTTTACTCCCAGGATTTAAGAGGCAGAGACAGGATAGTTTCATCTCTATCCAATGAGTTCTAGAACAACTGGGTCTACATAGTAAGCATACTGAGACCTTATCTCAAACAGACAAACAAACAAACAAACAAACAAAATCTGGTAGTTCCTATAATTCTCATGTCTTGGTTCTATACAAAACCACCATCTTTATCTTTAAAATAATTTATCTTTGTTGTTTATACCAGTTTGGGCTAGGTCATGGTGAGAGAGGCTTGCTAGCAGGTATGCTCAACCTCTGGGCTGCACCGAGCCATGGATAGATATCAGTGTGGTAGAATCCCAAAAAATCACAAAGTTACTTAAAATATTTTGAGATTTTTCTTACCCTGCAATTTGATTGTGAGATTCTTGGGTATGATTTTTATAGATGATAATGTTATGTAGAAGTGTCAAAGGTTGGACACACCTGGTGGTAACTCAGCTAGGACAAGCTAGACCAGGCTAGTTGTGAAGTGCGCTAGCACGACCCAAGCAGGACACAGGTGACAGCTTTCCACTTGAGTTCCATCAAGCACAGAGCTTGGCGAACTACACCAGGTCTCTAGGCTCTCTGATGGCCAGCAATTCAGCCACCTCTTACACCTTTCTCAGCCTTGGCTAGGCTTTTGTGCCTGTGGCGACGCATGGTCTGAGACATTCAACAGCATTCTGGCAAAGAATGCTAAGTGCACACGAATGTCAAATATCTATTCTCTACTTCTTTTTTTCAACAGAGTGTGGCTTTGCTCAGGGAGGCAATCTGCCTAAATGACAATGTGGTGTACCTCCAGTCTGACTCTGTGGAGTGTGACCTAGAAGTTCTGAATAGAATCATCTAGAATGACACAATGAGAGGCAGAAGCCATTCCATCTTGCCATGCAGAATTCAGGTGTGATGGCTGGTAGTCCAGCAGCCATCTTGCAGACATTAGAGCAGAGAGAGGTGACATGTGGAAGTTAGTGGTGCCTTTCCGTGGCTGCAATAAAACCTTTCCGTTTCCAGAGAAGATAAGTCTGTTCTCATGTATTTTTTTTTCTAGCCTTTTGTCACAGATAAATTTGAGCATGCCTAATAGCAAATGGAATAATACCACACTGTGTCCATGTAACTGCCACTCATCATCTATAAATGTCAGTCAGAGCCCCATGGGAACAAGTGGCCCATCAACAGTAAAGAAGGCGCTGTGAAAGGATTTTGTATATAGACATGGCAGCAGATAGGAAAGCCACAGCCAGTTGCCTGTGCCTGGGGCTGGTGGGGTGGGGGAACATGTGTCTTCCACAAACCTGAAGACATGGAGGGGACATGGCTTACCTGGAGAGGAGCTATGTACAGGGGACCCTTTATAGGAACTGCAGCTTTTTTTAGGGGGCAGGCTGTGTGCGGGTCTCCTGGCTCCAAGGGGATGTAATATTATATTTCTAATAAATAAATCTTGGGCACAAGTTCTTCCTACCTCAATGGTTTATGTTCCC
>JADRCD010210665.1:13598-24951 GCA_019843815.1 Montemys delectorum
TTCCTGGCCACCCTTCTCACAATCCTTTCCCCATTCCCCTCACCCCTTCTCCTTTCCTCCGCCCCCCCTCCCCGTATCCTCCTACCCTGGCGCTTCAAGTTTCTGTAAGACTACAGGCTTCCTCTCCCACTGAGGCCAGACACGGCAGCCTAGCTAGAAGAACATATCCTGCATACAGGTGATAGCTTTTGGGATAGACCCCTCGCCAGTTGTTCAGGACCCACATGAAGACCAGGCTGCACATCTGCTACATATGTGCATCATTTTTTTTTTTACGGTTTATTTATGTTATATATATGAGTACACTGTAACTGTCTTCAGACACGCCAGAAGAGGGCATTGGATCCCATTACAGATGGTTGTGAGGCACCATGTGGTTGCTGGGAATTGAACTCAGGATCTCTGGAAGAGCAGTCAGTGCTCTTAACTGTTGAGCCATCTCTCCATTTCCATTTATTTCTTAACATGAACCTTTTGATTTTATTTCTTACAGATCCCCAGCACCACATAAAACCTGACATGGTGGCACATGCCTATAATCCTAGCACTGAGGAGGTAGAGGCAGGAGGATCATGAGTTCAAGGTAATTCTTGGCTATGTAGTAGGTTCCAGGGCCACGTGAGACCCTGTGTCAAACAGTACCAACAATGGCAAGAATAGAATCAAATCCAAAGAGTTTCTGGCTAAATCCAGACTTTGGTCTTCTAGGAAGTACTTAATAAAATGATGACACCACAGGAGTTGAACCTAAAAGCTGGGCATACTTCAGAAACTTCAGCCCAAGATTATGGACCCATTCATTGCATCCCAGATGAGCACATGGCTTTAATCTTTAGGGGATCTTAGGAGGGAAATATGGAGCAGATTCTCACTCAAACGTGGTGTGGACCATTCTTAGCCTAGTCGAAATCAGTGTCTCTGTGACTGACCAGCCCATAAAGCATTGTGTGAAATCCTGACAGTTGGTAGCAAGCATGCTCAGTGGGTTAGCTGACACTGGAGGTGCAAGCTCCAATCTGAGGTCATCCAGAGTGATCTGAAGCCATGGTGAGCAGCCCAGTCACATGCAGGTTATTTTCAAAGTTTATTTTATTTTATTTTATTTTATTTTTTCCCTTACCTTGCATGTCAGCCATTGGGAGGTGAAGCTCTCTAAGAGGAGGCTTCATCTCTCCTGCTGGAAGGTAATCATGGAGAGCTCAACTGGAAAGAGAAAATAGCTCTCTTTCTGTATGAGTGGTTTATAATCCAAGCTAATGCCAAGCTGTATAATTAATAGCTCATTATAATTGGAAGTGAGAGTGTAATCCGTCTTGCACATTTTTGTCCTTCCGCCCCATAGCTGCATCTCCACTGGTGAGTGGTGAAGCTGGAAGACAAGGCTGGGTTTTGGAGAAAATCTCTTTGGCTAATCTTTGTCATTCTTCGCATTTCCATGAAAGAGAGATGGGGACGGGGATAGTTTATAATGGGTTTGTCACAGCTGATGGGGGCTTCCATGTGGAAATCAACTGTTTTATGTCTCAGCAGGAGATGAGAAGTTTTTATTAAGTTGTCTGGTACAATTTCATCACTGTGGAAGCAGCTCTCTCTCCTAGGTTTTTTTTTTTTTTTTTTTTTTTTTTTTTTTTTTTTTAGATTGGACAGAAAGTTCCTAGAAAACCAACTCTGAGTGGTCAGAGCAGGTGTCTTGGGAGATGCTCTCAAGATCCATTCCCTACAAATGTGCACCCAGTTGATTCCTGTGTTTGTCTCTCTCATGTTGATATCTTACTTTTCTATTGCTGTGAAGAGACACTATGACCAAGGCAACTCTGATAAAGAAAAGCATTTAGTTGGGGCTGGCTTGTAGTTTCAGAGACTAGTCCTTATCATTGTGGAGGGGGAGGTGGTGGTAGTAGCAGGCAGGCAGGCAGGCAGGCAGGCACAGCACTAGAGCCTGGCTTTTGTACTTGATATGACTATGTGCGCTCATTGACCAAGCCCGCTCAGTCAGTCAACAGGTTCTCCAGCGCAGGAGTGAGGATTAAAAAGGAAAAAGACAATTAGACAACATGGTAGCATGACCTCAGTCCATTCTGAGACTGAAGGCAAATTTAATTTTTCCAATCCGCTTTTATACCATTTTAATTACATGCAAGTATTAAGGGTGAGCAGTACAATAAGGAACTAGGAGGGCAGTGAGCAACGTCTCACGATTACTCCCGTGACAGTTGGTTAAAAGGGTTTGTCATAATAACCAAAATGCTTGAGCTCACTGCCTGCCCTTGACCAATATCAGATTCCTGTTAAGCGGCACCCCAAAAGGCTCTCCGCATCTCGTGAACTCTTAGCAACTGTGGATATCTACACAGAATTAAGCAAATCAAAACTCTGGGTGGCACAGATGGAGGTGGGTGCAGGTGCCCTCCCAAGGTGCACCCTTTACAGAGGACCCATTGGCAGTTGGTAGTTATTAGGATAGAATCACTCTTCATTGAGAGTACAAGCAGGAGAGGGCACACACATGTGCACCTATTGGCAACATTGGTGGCCACTGGTGGGCTGAGGAAGATGCTTACAAACATGCATTTTTGGGCAATACTAATTGGATTTAACACATTATCCAAAAAGTATATTTTAATTTGGGAAAGGGTGCTTTTGAGGGGAGGGGGAGAACATGGAGAGAGTAGTAGGGATAAATTTAGGGGTGGATATTATCATGTTATGTTGTATAGTTAACAATTTTGGACTTTTGGTTTCTTTAAAAAACACAGAAATATTATGTTTTCATTTTAACCCCAGGTGTGGGATGTGGGGCTGTTTTGGACTGTCCATAGCAGCTATGATTTGCCTCATTCTCTGGCAGAGGCATGGTTTTGCCAGGCATAGCTTCTGCAATTGTATTATGTTTGGAATTTTGGGGACTTTTTAAGGTACATAAATGCTAGGGCTCTGAGAGGCAGGGTGGGTTGTTGGTTGTTATTGGTCATTGTCTGGTAAGTAGTCATGGGCGAAGAAGAAACAGCAAAAAGAAGAAAAAGAAGAGGGATAAGAAGAGGAGGGGAGGAGAAAAACTAGAAATTAGATATCTCCAGTAAAGATCAAACTTGCCCCAAGAAGCTTGATGCCCCTAACCAGCAGGATGTAGTCTAACGAGAATGTCACCCTATTTCCAACCCCTGACTTTATTCAGGGATCTTTTTCCTTCCTTCCTTACCTACCCCTTTTTCTCTCCTATCTAGTGTTTGGGGGTTGAAAAGGTTTGGGGTGGAGATGGGTGGAAGGAAGAACTACCCACAAAAGTAGCAAACAGCCAGCTACAACATTGCTTGTATATGTGTATATATTATAAATGGATGAAGCTCAAAGGACACGTTTTAAAATACTTATTCTTAAAGGAAGCAGCTGTCTTTGTTGGAGTGGGTTCTAGTGAGTTCACAGAAGCCTACAAGTAAGTATATTATGAAAAAGACCGTTCCAACGGTGGCGTTAGGGTGGTGGAGAAGTTAAAACAGCTAAGGAGTGCCTGGAGATGCAGGTGAAGAGACTGATACTCAGATACGGGGTGATGGAAGCATTGTGAAGAAGGGCATCTTCACCGAGACAGGACTCTATAGAAGGATGCACTTCACAGATGTCAGGGGCCATGGTGCCCAAATTGAGGAATGAGTGAATGAAGAAGCCCTGTGATGGGAAGGGCCTTAAGGGTGGGAGGAATGGGAGTCAACTGCCTCTGAGGTTTGGAGGTAGGATGTGAGCTCAGATCTCATGAGGTTTCCAGCTCACGGGTGCACTGAACCCTGGTATTCACTCTCACTGTAAGGGAATGCTACTGGCTCATATAAGCAAGAGAAAGGAGAATCGTGTTCATCCACCATGAAGACAGAGGTCGGGGCCAGGTTGCCATGGTGGTGGGCTGTGTAGAGTTTTGGAGGAGACTTAGAAGACAGATAGAATCAGGATGCATTTGAAGGTAGAACAGGTGCAACATGCTAAATTTGGTATGGAACATAAGGCGAGACGCTGAATGTGTGTGGGGAAGCATCATTGTCAAGGATTGGGGTGTGGTCAACATGGCTGGTCTCTCTTTTGCCTTTACTACCAGCCATAGAAAGCATACAAAGAATTAATATTGATTGTTACCCAGACAGGATCAAAAATCACTAAGGAGATGACTCTCTGGGCATGTCTATGAGGAAGTTTTTAGATTGGGTTGAGGAAGGAATAGCAACCCTGAATGTGGGCAGCACCATCCCATAGAGTAGGGCCTTGGGCTGAGTGAAAAGAGAAAAGGAGCTGAGTACTAGCATCCATTGCTCTTTATTTCTGTCTGTAGATGTGACTTGACCAGCTGCCTCATCCTCCTGCTGCCATGCCTTCCCACCATGATACACTGTAGCCCCTTGAACTGTTAGCTAAAATAAGCCCATTCCACTTTAAGTTGCTTGCTGTCAGATATTTTGTCACTGTACTGAGTAAAGTAACTAACACAGATGGCAACTGCTTTGGTCTGCTGTGCTGGCTTCCCTTGCAGCTAGGTATGAACAAGTGATCAGGTTCTGGCCAGATCAGGTTGAAGTTCTCTTTGGAGGAGCTTTCAGGAAGGTCTGACTCTGTTGAGAGGGGCTGAATTCCTTTTTCTGCCTTGTTCTTTTTGCCCAGAATGATCATGTGATCATTGGTGCTTCAGAGGTCATCATGTGTCGATGAGTGAGAAGTAGCTTAGGTAGCTGAAGGCTTTGTTATTACTATTAATACTATTACCACCACTATAATTATTATTATTGTTGTTGATGTTGTTGTTATTGTTATTTTGAGACAGTATTTCTCCATGTAGCCCTGATTGTCCTGGAACTTGCTGTGTAGACCAGTCTGGCCTTGAACTCAAAGAGAATCCACCTGCCTCCTAAGTGCTGGGATTAAAGGCATGGGTCACCACATTATTAAGTCATCACGTTAGAGCAGAGCTCATTTTATTTACGTGAATGCCATTTTGAGCTTTCGGTCCTATGCCATTGACTTTGTTCTGCAGGTGAGAGATGATGGTAGAAAAGAGGACAAGCATCCATGTGCCCAAAGAAGACTCAGACGGCCTTCCTGATGTCACTGTAGCATTGTCAAATGGATCCCTCCACAGACATATAGAGCTCGTTAATGAATTATTAATCCCTGTGCTGCATATAAGAAATAAGTCTTTCCTATGCCCTGCAAGAAAATCAATTTTCTTATTAGCTTTCTGAAATTGGAGAACAGAAACTGGACACAAGGCTCTAAGCAAACATGTTTTACCATTCTGGCTGTTATAAATTAGCTCACTACCTCCTATGCATATGCTCAGGGACTGGGCAATCTCTTGTTCCTTCCAGGTAGCATTGGGCATAATATAGGTCTAGACACAAGAGCAAAGAACCCAGTGGAATATAAGAGGACTCCTTTTCAGGCTTCAAAAACCATTTGTACTTCTCTAGAGACACATGTGAGCATCGGCTAAGTGTGAGGATTTATTCACGTGTGTCTAGACTTGCGGGGGCATTAGGGGGAGAAGAAAAGCAACACAGTATTTAGAGTGTCACATGACAATCTTTTTCTTGTGAAATTTCTTCTCTAGATAAAAGGTCTTTGTTGCTCAAACTTAGTCCATTCAAACCTTAGCAGACCTTCAATGGGGTCTGAACCAGACACCTATAAGATATATAGAGAGGTCTCTGCTGCTGCTACCATCTGAGGAAAATAGAATAAGATGTAATAACTAATCTAACATAAGAGGTCCACTGAAATGTGTGTACACAAGCTGGCCCATACACACACACACACACACACACACACACACACACACACACACAATCACAGGTTTTTCTAAGGCTTATGCATAGAGACTGCATATGGACATATGCAAGCTACTACCATTTTGCAAGCTACTACCATTTTCTTAAATTCACTTGACAGTGGGAACATGTAAGGTTAATACTAAGCTACTATGACTCCTAAAAATAGTGAGAAGGACCTTGGAGGTTCAGGGTATATGTTTCCTATACATATATTACTTGGTTTTTGTGTAGTGTGGGGAGCCGGAAACACAGCTCCATGTATAAATTCACTTGATGCTTCTGTGAACACTACGAGGCTTGAGCTATGAGTAGGTTGAGGTCACTGAGGTTTGTGTTAAAAGGATGTCATTTATCTCTGGCTTCTTTCTGCTTCCTGGGTGCCATGAATCGAGTAACTTTTCTCTCTAACATGTTGCCCGAATGACAATCTTCCTCACCATGTCCCAGAAGCAATAAAGTCAATGATACACACTGAAGTCAGTGAAACCATGGGCTATTCTTCTTTGGTTCCAGGCACTTGTCTCCAAACAGTAGCTCAGGACAGTACCATGAATCTATATGTTCCTGGAGGATGCAAGGTGAGCCCTCGCTGAATGATCATGAAGGCTGAACGTTTTTTTCAAGGCCTTTTATCTTCTTCCATCCCATGTAGGGTGTGCAGTCCATATAACAAACTTCAAGATGGTTTGGGCTTGAAAACCCAGCTTCCTTTAGGTAACTGGGACACAGGTGAATCCTGGCATGGGTGACTAAGTTCGCCGGCCTGCTCTTTTGGAGAGTTCCCTTGTTCTCTTCCATCCTTGGGGTTTCAGGGCTGCGGTCAGCAACGTCTGAAGCATGGCACCCAGGCAGAGAGCCTGTGAGGCTGCAGGGGCAAGCCACAGGAGCAGGTGCATAGCCTTTTACCCTCCTCAGCCTGGACATTTCTTTGGTACTTGGTCCATCTGAAGTGAGAAAGGCTATATATGGCCTCTGGACTTGCCTCTGGGGAATGGAATGTAGTGGGGAAAGTATCTTTTTTTTTTTTTTTTAAAAAAAGATTTATTTGTTATTATAAATAAGTATACTGTAGCTGTCTTGAGATGCACCAGAAGAGGGCGTCAGATCTCATTACGGGTGGTTGTAAGCCACCCTGTGGTTGCTGGGATTTGAACTCAGGACCTTTGGAAGAGCAGTCGGTGCTCTTACCCGCTGAGCCATCTCACCAGCCTGGAAAGTATCTTAGCTTTAGTGCTATAAGACTCAGACCAAATGCAGCCTAGGGAAGGAAAAGGAACCGTTTCAGCTTCTATGTATTTAGGGCAGGAACTCAAACAGGAACTGAAGCAAAGACCATAGAGGATGCTGCTTGCTGGCTCACTCGCAGGCTCATGCTTAGTTAGCTTTCTTTTTAAAAATAAAATAAAATAAAATCATTTATTTATTTCATATTATATGAGCATATTGTTGCTGTCTTCAGACACACCAGAAAAGGGCATCAGCTCCCATTAAATTTGATTGTGAGCTACCATGTGGTTGCTGGGAATTGAACTCAGGACCTCTGGAAGAGCAGTCAATGCTCCTAACCACTGAGCCATCTCTCCAGCCCTTAGTCAGTTAGCATTCTTACTCAGCCCAGGAATCTCTGCTAGGGAATGCTGCCATTCACAGTGGGCTGGGTCCTCCTACATCAGTTATCTCCCCCACAGACATGCCAACATGCCAACATAGTCTAGAATCCTTCAACTGAGAGTGACTCCTGGCTGTGTCATGTCGAACGTCAAATAAGACAGCAGGGTCTCCAAGCTCACAGGGGCACCTATGCTTCATTGTGGAGGAGCCCAGGACTGCTTGATGGAGGAGAATCCTGTGGGGACACAGACTCCTCCAGCTGAGGACAGCTTAGTCCAGGCAGCTGACAGATTTCAAGCAGGGCCAGGCACCATCAGTCAAGATTGACTCAGATGCAGAATCACAAACTCATGAGCTGTAATCATCATAAGCTACTACAATAAACTGTAATTAGCTAATTACATTATACTATCACAAATGACTTATAATAATAAACAGTAATTGTAAGTCTTTACTATCTGTTGCTATGACAAAATACTTGACAAAGGCCAATAAAGGAAGGAAGGCTACATTTTAACTCACAGTTTGAGGGTACAGTCTGTCATGGTGAGGCAGGTCACATGGCATCCATAGACAGAAATCATGGTGAGACGAATATGGATGCTCAGCTCACCTATTCTCCCTTTTATTCAATCAGGGAACCCAGCCCATGGGAGAATGCTTCCCACATTCAGGGTGTGTCATCCCTCCTGAGTTAAAATCTATTTGGGAATGTTCTCAAGGACACATCTTATGTGTCTTCTAGAAGACAATCGTGGTTAACTGCGACGCTAAGTAAAACAGTTCTGCCTAACTCTGTAGGATCTTGTCTTGTTGCAGTAACATGTGAGGGAAAGATGGTTTCTTCCTGCACTTCAGTCAGATTCTTAAAAAAAAAAAAAAAAATCACAGAGATGCTGCTGTGCTGTGGACATTTCCAAATGGCATCGCTCTGTCGACTTGTAATGCAGAGGTTGAGCTAGGATCTGTGAGCTTACGAGAAGCAAGCTGAGTCGATAATTTTAAAATTGAGACATTTCATAAGAAATCCCAGTTTCAACTTCTTTCAAGAAATGAAAGATCTGTCAATGTGTTCCCTGAGGGCAGCGGTATACAGAGCTGAGAGGTGGCTGTCGAGTTTGCGCAGTGCCACTTCCTGTTCTTGCCCATGGGGTGAGGTGCAAGGCTGCAGATGGAATTTGCACTGTTGGATTCTGAATTCCACCCCCTGAAACCAGACCTCGGCATGTGAGCCCAGGTCTGCATTAGGTACCTTTGAGACCAATGAACCGTGACACCAAGAGTCAGCTGGCCCAAGCCTGAAACTTGGAACCCTCTATGCTATTATTACCACTGCTGCTGTCTTCTTTGGTACCCGCTGGGCCCTGTAGGCATGCAGGATGTTCAGTCCTGCGCTGAGTCCTTCATTTTCCCACACTGCTCCTCCCCTGTCCACATAACAGAGCACAGATGCTTAGAGCACAGACTGGAGAAGTCATGAAACTGGCCTAGTCCTGTATTTCTAGCACTGAGGTGAGAGGATTAGGAGTTCAAGGTTTTCCACGGCTACAGAGCAAGTGTGAGTCCAGTGGGGACTATAGGGAATCCTGTTTAAAAATAATAATAATAGACTAATGAATCAGGTGTGGTAGTGCACACCTAGAATCCCAGCAGCTGGGGAGGGCTGATGCAAGAGGACTGCTTAGAATTTGAGGCCATCCTGTACTTATTTAGTGAGTTTCAGAACTAGGGTAGACTAGACAACAATGAGACCTTGTCTCAACAAAACAACAACTTAAGAAGGCAGCTGGCTGGATAGATGGTTCCGCAGTCAGGGGCACTGGTTGTGAGAACCCAAACCTGTTCCAGGTACCTGCGTGGCAGCTCACAGGTACCTGCAACTCCAGGTCTGGTGATACAATGCTCGTTGGTCTCTGTGGGCACACCTGCCTACATTTGGTGCACATGAATTCATGGGGTTGGAGGGATGGTTCTGCAGTCCTCCCCCAGAGGACCTGTGTTCAGTTCCCAGCACCCATGTTTGGTGACTCACACTGGCTGTAACTCCAGCTCCAGGGAATCCAATACCCTCTTTGTCCTCTGCGGGCATTGAACTCACATGCACTCCACCCCTTAGCCCTCACCCACAGAACAATAAATAATCAACGATAAGATTCCCTTTCTCTCCTTGTTCAGTTCCAGGGATGTACTATGTGCATTCTAACTTGCACTGTGATCAGGATTCCAGACATTTCCACACATTATCCTTTGTCCTCATACCCATTTTACCCGATCCTTACCTCCTCACATCCTTTCCCTTAGAATAGATTGTGAGGGTTTCATTTTTAAAGACCATTACAGATATGGAGTCATCTGGTCTGCAAGCTTTGAGATTGGCTATGATTACTACTAATAGCGTTAAAATTGGATCTAACTTAAAAGCACAGCAGTAGGAGGTTTTTTTTTTTTTTTCTTTCCAGACAGGGTTTCTCTGTGTAGCCCTGGCTGTCCTGGAACTCACTCTGTAGACCAAGCTGACCTTGAACTCAGAAATCTGTTTACCTCTGCCTCCCAAGTGCTGGGATTAAAGGCGTGCGCCACCACTACCAGGCTAGTAGGAAAATTCTTAATAAATCGTTATTGGCATCCTGTGACCTGCCATGCAGAAGTTGAAACACAACACATGCTATAGCTGTTTGTGGTGGCAAGGGCAGGTGTTTAGACACAGAAAGATGCAGGCATATATTCTGAGTCCATCATTACTCATGTTCCCACCCCATCTATAAGTTCTTGGTAGGTACAAAGAGAGAAGATTGGAGGTACACACACAAGACAGATGACAAGGGATACCCGTAGTTGCTTGTATTACAAATGCTACTTATATTCTTCCAAATAACTGTTTGCAAAAGAGTGTGTACACACAGCTTCTGGGAACCTGCCTCTAGTTGGTTCTGATTGGTGAATAAAGATGCCAGCAGCCAATAGTTGGGGAGGACAGACAGAGGTGGGATTTTAGGATTTCCCAGGCTTGGGACTGGCAGGAGGAAGAGGAGGAGGAGGAGGAGGAGGAGGAGGAGGAGGAGGAGGAGAGGAGGAAAGGGAGGAGGAAGGGGAGGAGGAAGGGGAGGAGCAAGAAAGACTCCATGCCTGAGAAGAGTGCAGGACAGAGAGGCAGAGCCTCCATGTAAAGGGGCTGGGAGAGCGCAGCCCAGAGGGATGCTCAATTGGGTCAGGAGCAGCCAAGATGGAACATATAAATTAGTAAGTAGAAACTCAGAATTATTGGTGGGAGGTAGGTTCTAGAAACATGGAGGTTAGGTAGTTACTCAGCTATTGTGCTACATAGGGCATATTAAAATATACCCTATAAAGGCACATATATAAAATATAAAGATTGTATATGTGTGTCTTTCATTCAGGAACATAAACAAATGGGGCAACCAAAATCCTGCTGATGGGATTAATATATATTAATACAATAGATAACCCACCCACAAGCTTCCAAGGGTAAACCTGTGTTCACCCCCACTCTGTACCCATCTCCCCATTCTTATCCCACCCTCAGGTTGAGGTTGTACTGACCCTCCACCCTATTCTAGATGTTTCTTTTTCTTTTTTTTTTTAAATTTTAAAAATTAATTTAATTTTTTTTTTCTTCTTTTTTTTTTAAATTAGGTATTTAAAAAAAAAAAAGAGAGAAAAAAACAAAACAAAACAAAACAAAACAAAACAAAAAACTGTTCCCTCCCCCTTCCCCTGCTCATCAACCCACCCTCTCCTGCTTCCTGGCCCTGGCATTGCCCTACACTGGGGCATAGAACCTTCACAGAACCAAGGGCCTCTCCTCCCACTGATGACCAACTAGGCCATCCTCTACTATATATATATACTGCTGGAGCCATGAGTCCCCCCATGTGTACTCTTTGGTTGGTGGTTTAGTCCCTGGGAGCTCT
>JADRCD010210666.1:0-10272 GCA_019843815.1 Montemys delectorum
TTCCTGTAGGTTTTTAACTTAGTTGCCACGGAAACAGACTCCAGGTCTGTGACACCGGCTCCACGGAGGAGCGTGGCCCAACTTCAGAGCTTAAATGAAAAAGGAACGGCCGGATGTAAGATTCAGGAACTTTTCTGTTGAGTTCCTTCATATTTGTCTTTGCGCCTGAGAGTTTCACTCTTCAGGACCACGTAGTCACCAGGCCTTCAGATTTAAAGCTGTGCTCTACTCAGGCCTGTGCTGATGCCCACTTGCCCACCAAAGCATGATGGCGGACCGTGAACAAAGGTCGATTGACTATGCCCCGTGCTAGAAAAGCCTCGCAGAACGCTTCCAGATGTGTCTTTGTTTTTCTTTGGAAATGCACCTAGCTTCCCTCCGGTGCACGGGCTATTGGAATCCAGGATTTCGTCTGTAAATGGAGAAGACTGAAGAAATACTGATTCTTTTACTTTAAAACCAACTCTTTTCGTTTCCGACTTGGCCAAAAACACACAAGCAAGCTCTGTGGCCATCGAGTCCCCTATGAAGTGTCCCCAGTGTCTCTCATGAAACACTGGGATTCTGCAGAGTCCCTGGCTTCACTGCTAAGAGCGCTCAGCACATGTGCCGTACAGTGGAAGAAAATTTTGTCTATCAGCGGTTTGATGAAATTGTTGAGATACTCATTTGTGCTTTCTGGGCCAAGGAGAGGTGTTGCCGTAGGTCCGAGTGGGTCTATCCATAGGTGATGTCTCTGGGAATATGGTTGGATTCAGAACATGTCATAAAATAGGTGTCATGTGAGCCTTCACCTAGGAGCAATACTGACTTTGAAAGCTGCAGGCTGGTAACTTAGAGCCTGCTGGCTTTTGTTGGCATCCCATGGCCCTGGGCTCAAACTCATCTTCATGATACTGAAAATGTGCCAGAAGTCCCGTACCTCCCACCATGGTTTTTCTCTACCAACTCGGGTCTACAAGTCTGCGTGACTCGACAAGAGCTTGCCAGACACAAAGTCGCCCTTGGCCTCTCTGGGCTACCACTGGAAAAAGACATTTCGTGATTCCGTGTGTCTAAGAGCTTGATTTCTAAGAAAGGCAAGGCGCCCCACAGCCTGTTTCAGTAAGATAGCAGAAATGCCATCCCACCAGACAAACAGCGCCACGAGAAAGCTGATGGTTTCCCATCGTCCCTCTGTAAACTGCTCACCTTGGCCCTGCACCCCAGGCGGGTCTTCCCAGCTGCTCTTGAAGCACCTGGTGGCTACACAGCTTCTTCTTGGAGCGTCCCCTTGAAACGTTTCCTATTTAATGCATTTGGTACAGTATTTAAACCGGCCTTTCGCTTCGTTGGCCAACTTGACTGTGAACTGACGTTCTGTTGTTTCTCACACACTTGGCGAGCTGGGATTTTTAACTCTGTCCATACCCAGTGTATGTCTGTCGCTCTGCTTGCTGCCAGCTTCCCACCTGCCAGCACCTTTTCTCCTGTCTTGATGGTTTCAGTTCCGTTTCTTTCTCTTATTTTGTTTTATTCTGATCCTCTTCACACACACACACACACACACACACACACACACACACTGCCTGTGCACTTCACTTTTCTTTTAATCCCCTGGGATACATGAAATGTTTGTTTATTTTTGTGCTGACTGGGGGGGGGGGGAGTGAGGAGGGTGGTGTGTGATTGACTTGATTTCCGGTTGTCAGTGGTTCAACTGGCCGGAACTGAATGCTCCGGGTCAGAGGCAGTACACTTCCAGCTCTTCTGTTCAGTAAGTTCCAGGTTAAACGGCCAAGAGGGGGAAAGCACCCCCAAGTGGCCAGGGTCAGCACTTCACACGTGCAGGGGACACTGTGTCCCCAGCTAATACAAAATCTTGCCTGTTTAAAATACCCCGCTCCTTCTCTTCTCTATGGATTAGAACTCTATGGCCTGCCACACAGCAGGGCCTGCTGTGTGGTCTCTCCCCAGCCGCAGAAGTGCCGCAGGGGTCTAAGGCCTTCCCAGAGAACAGAGGCTTGTGTCTCCGACCCTGTTCCAACCCTCAGTTTTACAAAGTACAGGAATCAAAGTTCAGTGCGACTGGAATGTTACAAATGGAAAGAAAAAAAAAAAAACTCACCATGAAAATTAACTCGTTCTTTGAAATACGACCTTGGCATGCTGCCCAGAGAAGTGTACCACTCTTTTAAGTAAGAGGATTCTTCTGGAAGAAAAGAAGGAAGAAAAACAATTAACCATATTTGGGCTGAGTAGGTAGCTTAGTAGTTGAGCACTTGCCTACTCTATGCAAGTCCTTGGGTTCAACCCCCCAACACTGTCAAAAGAAGGGGGGGGGGAATTGAACTTGGAAACCCCTGCCCCCGCAGGGGTGAGGCCCTGGGAGGGCAGTGGCTCCAAGCACAGTGTCCCAAATGTCAAAGGCAAACCCGCCAGAGCAGCGGTTCTCAACCTGTGGGTCTCAGCCACTCTGAGGGTTGCACATCAACTCTCCTGCATATCAGATATCAACAGGACGATTCATAACAGTAGCAAAATTGCAGTTATGAAGTAGCAACAAAATAATTTTAGGGGTGGGGGGAGTCACCAGCACATGAGGAACTGTGTTAAAGGGTCACAGCATCCGGAAGCTTGAGAAACGCAGCTCCAGAAGGATGTGGGAAGTGATCTTCCCAGTGACTAAGTATATTAGCCAAAGGCCTTTGGGAGAGGCCTAGAAATACCAAGAGGAAACATTATAACCACCTCAATCAACAGCCTGGCAAGTAGCAGCCTTCCCGAATCAGTCTAGACTCCAGAGGAGGCGGTAAAGGCAGCTGCAACTGTACTCCTGCATAGCTTTGGCATCCTTGAGTTTCACGTTGCCATTTCTTAGTCTCTCTGGTGTAAATATTTTCCATTGTAAAGAAAAAAAATGTAAATAATGGTTGTATATTTTGTTCTTGTCTTTTCTAAAGTGGAAGTTGATCTGGATAATAAATCACAAATCATCTACATCTTGTTCCTTTTTCTTTTTTTCCTTTTTTAAAATCCCCTTCTTCTCCTTAGAAATCATATACTTTAATATCTTTCAGGAGGCGAAGGCTGATTAAAGAGGGCCTTCATTCCCGACTAATGGAAGGAAGATGGCGCCAGCCAAGGAGAGGGGGATTAGGCAGTAGGAGCACAGACGAGCTCTGAGTCTCTCATTAACAGGTGTGGGACCCTGACTGAGCCTCTTAACCTCTTGGGGCTTCATCTAAAAGTGAAAACAGCTGCTGTGGCAGATGCAAAATACTTTGGAAAGGAAAGCTACATTCAAAGGCACCAAACTGCAAAGTCTCAACTGTCATCGGCTTGATTTCTTGGGAGACAGACAATTCAGAGCTGTGAAATCTCCGCCTAGTTCCTGTTATTTTTTCACGTGAACTCAATTTCGGAACAAAACCAGTAAGAGATTGAGTGCACTGTGGATTTCTGCTACTACTTTTAAAGAGCTGCGGTTAACAGTCAAAAATATTTTGTGGGCGTTAAAAGCACTTGGAGAAGAAATAAGGGCCTTCTGTGTGTGTGTGTGTGTGTGTGTGTGTGTGTGTGTGTGTGTGTGTCTGTGATTTTGTGTGTATGATGTGTGTGCGTTGCCTGTTAGCCAACATGTATGCCTGTGTAGCACATGAAGTCAGATCCCCTGGGACTGGAGTTACAGCAGGCTGTGAGCTGCCATATGAGCCAGAACCCAGGTCCTCTGGAAGAGCATCCAGTGCTCCTGACTGCTGAGCCGTCAGTCCAGAAGTCCCAAGGAATAAGTTTTGATAATTTGAATATGTTCTTTGTGTAACCCTAAACGTATCAGTTTCCAACATACCTCAAAGAACAGTTTGAACCAGCAGAAATAAAGCCAAGTGGTGTGAAGACCAAATGGTCTGAAACTGACAATCTAGCCAGCGTGAGTGGGAGTCTCATAGAATAGCCCAGGCAAATGGAACCAAGAAGTGGCCTCCTTAGCCCGTTCAAATGTCCAAACTGAAGCCATACAATTCCAAAGTAAGCCAAGGCACTTCCCACATCAACGTGACCATGGATGTTTGCCACTTCAGCGAAGGATAAAGCCTTCAAAGTTGTCAGCACCCCTCACCTCTCTGAGACGAAACTGAGACTCTGAGATGTATTGGACTCCTGTCTATGATCCTTACGCTCATGAGACAGAGGTAGGAAAATCAGGAGCTCAGCTACAAACCAATTTGAGACCAGCCTGAGCTACATGAGACCTTGTCTCAAAAATAATAAAATAAAATAAAATATCCCCAGAAAACTAAGCTCAGTACTCATACCTCAGAAGAATGAGCTGTTGAGCCCTTCCATGAGGGTCAGCAGGCTCAGGAAAATTTTAGGTTTCAATAAGAACATCCAGGAAGAAATAAAGTCATACAAACTTAAAAGTGAACACATGTCCAAGATTTCATCTGGATTATAGGACAAGAGAAGCAGACATATGTTTTTAAGCGTATTCAGAGGAGCAATCGAAAAAGCACAAATTTATATGGAGTCATGGAACATTGAGATGAGCCGCAAAAGGAAACAAATTTGACTGTCACTGTCAGCCGTGACCGAAGGGAGAGGTCTACCAGTTATCCGCACTTTATAAAGTGCTGTGAAATCAAAGTCCATTAGCAGATCTAGAAACTGGTAAGCCAGGAGGTGAGGCATAGCTTTCCACTGAAACCCAAACTGCTTTTCTACTATTGTAAAGCTCCCTCTGCTTTCTTGAATGCCCAGGCCTATTTCATAGATGTTAAGACACATCATTTTCAACTCTTGTATTATGCTCGTAAATGAGCAATCAGGAAAAAAAAAAAAAAAAAAAAAAAAACCCCTTGGGCAGATATTGATGGAGCCCTATATGAATGTTAACCTTCTGACCTCTGAGCCCTTCCCCGCTCTCTGTTCACGGCTTCCGAGCCCATTTCCCTCCACCCCCACCCTCACTGAGCTTGGGGCTAAGAACTCCTGACATAAATAACTAGATCTGTAGGGCTGATCAAAAGCAGATGTGGTAAAGGACATTGGCCCTGTAGTGCACTGTGCTCATCTCTGGCTTTAACAGTAAATCTCTGGGTTTATACTGCCGGAGTTGTTCCTCTGAATTAAGCACCACTAACCCTTCACGTGGGGGGCTTGTTAACTGGGAGGAAACCTCTTTGCCTCTGACCTCTTGATTCAACTTGCTGACAGTTAGGATGCTCTGAGAATAATGGGCTGCAGTCTCTCTCCTTGGGACAACACCCACCCCCACCCCCCACTCCCACCCCCACCCCCCACTCCCACCCCCAGAACTGCATCTGATGCTGCTTCCTGTAGTTCCTGTAGTTCATTCTCCTGGGTTTGTAGTTGGTCCGGCTGAATGGCGGCATCTTATTGCTGGAGACAGGAGCCACAGTTCCCCCTCCCCCCAACCCCCTCCCCTAGCTATCGGTTAATGCGGCCATTGTATTCCTGCCCTAGCTAAACAGTGGTTTCCTTAGCAGTTTAAATAATAAATCAGAATATTAATTCAAGATGTGGCCATGGCGCTAACAAGCAACGTATCATCCCCCAGCATCCCCACCATCCCCACCCCCCCCCCCCCCCCCCCCCCCCCGCCCAGGCAAGGCTGGACTCTAAATCTCTTCCAGCATCTACAGTGATGGCTGGACACACAGTATGGCCATTGGCCTTCTCACTATAATGTGACTGTAGTTGCTGCTGACAGCTGCAGCTGTCTGTGTGCATGGTCCCTCAGACATCTGGTTTGTGATGTGGGGAACAGACCCGGATACCTCAGGCTGGATTGAGATTGTTTTCCCTGCTCAAGCATCACTGGGAGACATGCAGATTCCCCCTCCCAGACACTCTCCCCCCCCCCCCCCCACAAGCTGCTGAATGTCATTTCCAGGGATTCCAAGCTTGGACAGGCCACACAGAGTGTTGGGGATGAGGCACTCCCAAAGCAGATCGTTCATTGCTCCAGCTTTGAGGAAGCCATGATGGAAGAGGCTAAGCTAAGCTCACTCATGCGCAGCCCCACCACCTCCAAATCCAGGTTAGTAACATTAAAAATGTCTGAAGACCAGGTCCTGGGGCAAGGGGGAGTCTGTCCAAAGTTCTCCTACTCTTAACGCCATGAAAGACAGAAGAATTGATCCAAACCAATGAAACTGATAAAGAGGCATGAAGATGGAACAGGGCCTGAGCCAGAACAAGGGCAGCTGGCAACCTCTGAGGACACCCAAAGTCAGGTGAATATTGTTGCTCTTAGGAACCACAGAAGGCCCAGTATGGTGGCCAATGGCCTAATCCCAGCAGTCAGGCAGCAGAGGCAAGGTAGATCTCTGTGAGTTCAAGGTTCGGCTGGTTTATAGAGAGAGTTGCAGGAGAACCAAGAGTAGAGAGAGAAAAACCCTGTCTCAAAAAAATAAAAAAGAAAAGAAAAAAAGGGAGAAAAAGGAAAGAAAGGGAGAAAGAAAGGGAGAAAGGAAGGAAGGAAGGAAGGAAGGAAGGAAGGAAGGAAGGAAGGAAGAAAGAAAGAGAGAGAGAGAGAGACAGAGATGGCTCAGAGGTAAAGGTGCCTGGCTACAAGCCTAGGGGCCTGAGTCCGATCCCCAGTACCCATTTGATGGAAAAAGAGACCAACTCCAGCAGGTTGTCTTCTGACCTCCCTCCACACCTTCCACGCATGCTTTGCCCACAAACGTACAACTAAACTAAATAAAAATATAATGAAGAGAACACTATTTTAAAAATAAAATACATGCTGCGTATTTAGAAGAAAAGGGGTGGCTATAGATTAGTTCTTAGATGATTAAAAATAGAAGGAGATGAAGAGAAAATCACAAACAAATGTGGGAAATATTAAAAGGAGTGTAAGTTTACGTGATAGGATAGACAAGCTTTTTGTTTTGTTTTGTTTTGTTTTGTTTTGTTTTGTTTTGTTTGAGACAGGGTTCCTCTGTGTAGCCCTGGCTGTCCTGGAACTCACTCTGTAGACCAGGCTGGCCTCAAACTCAGAAATCTGCCTGCCTCTGCCTCCCAAGTACTGGGATTAAAGGCATGTGCCACCACCGCCTAGCTAGACAAGCTTTTATATTGTGGTTTTTCCTGATGCTTGCTATTAGTTCAAAAATATATTTACAAGAAGACAATTTCAACATAATTTCAGTGTTCTAAAACAAAGTAATCTGGGGCCAGCGAAGTGGCTCATCCTGGATAGGTGACTGCCACCAAGCTTGATGACCTGAGTTTGATTCCTGGGACCCACATGGTGGAGGGAGAGTACCGTACCGACTCCTACGAGTTTTCTTCTGACATCCACACGTATGCAAATAAACAAGGGGAGGGGGAATGTCATAATTTTGAGATTCCAGTCTACGTACAAACAATTATTCAGTTATTAAAATAAACATATGTTCAACATGGGAGAACCCAGAACATTTTCTTCAACCATAAATTCTCACTGAAGTTAGTTTCTTTAAAAATAAAACAAAACAAACAAACAAACAAAAAAAAAAACCCCAACCTCACAGGAAAGGAAATCATTGATGTAAAACTATTGTGGATGTAGTAAAATGTATGGCCGAGCCTAACTACTGTTCATGGGTTTTTGGGTTTTGTTTTTGTTTTTAAAGAATTTATTTTATGTATGTGAGTACATCGTCACTGTCCTCAGACACACCAGAAGAGGGCATCGGATCCGATTAGAGATGGCGGTGAGTCACCATGTGGTTGCTAAGAATTGAGCTCAGGACCTCTGGAAGAGCTCCTAACCACTGAGCCACCTCTCCAGCCCTTGGTTTTTTGTTTATTTGTTTGTTTTTTTTTTTTTGGTTGGCTGGTTGTTTTTGTTTATTTTTTTGAGGGGGTGGTTTTTGTGTCAAATCCAGAAAACAAAACTCTTAGCAGCCATTGTAATATATATATGTGTGTGTGTGTGTGTGTGTGTGTGTGTGTGTGTGTGTGTGTGTATAAAATCTTCTTGGCATACTGTCCAACAGTATACAGAAAACAACGGCCAAGTAGAAGCTGATTTTGGAGGCTGTATTTCTCATGGACATGAGAAATACTGGACATGGTAGTGCACACCTTTAATCCCAGCACTCGGGAGGCAGAGGCGGGTAGATCTCTGTGTTCGAGGCCAGCCTGGTCTACAGAGTGAGTTTCAGGGCAGCCAGGGCATCATCTGCACTGTGCATTGTCAGAGACACTTCTCTGGGGTTTTAAATTGTAATGAAGCCCATTTGGTATACACCAGCTGGAAGTGGAGGTGTACATCTGTGATCCCAGTGCTCCAGAGGGTCAAAAGGATTCCTGAGTTCAAGGCCAACCTGGGATTCCTCCCCACCCCCCAAGAAATGAAAATAATAAGAAAGTATTGACAGTCATATTGTTAAAACTGTGAATTTTTATATAGCATGAAATTTGATAACAAAAGGAAACTGGTACCCTGCACACGACTGGAAAAGGGATGAATTCAAGACAGCCTGACATCTGTCAAACTTTATATATCTGCTGCGTGAACCTGAAATTCTGTCAAACAGGCTCTCCACTGAGGAATTCTTTCACTTGTTTTAAAAGAGAATGAACAAGAGAGTATTTAGCAAGCGCTATCTGCTAGAGAGAATAACGATTGCCATGTCTCTTACGTCACAGAAACATCTTCAAATTCTGACATGCTCCCATCTACAGAGCGCTAAAATGACTGAAAAAGGAAGTGACGTAAGAGATGGGGAGGTGGCACACACCTACGATCCCAGAGGCGGGTGATGGAGGTGAGATGCTCAGTTTGAGGTCAACCTACCTAGTGAGACACCATCTCTAAACAAACAGAGATTATATTAGGGAGAAAGTGATTTTTCGGGGGTTGATGAGATGGCTCAGCCGGTAAGAGCACCGACTGCTCTTCCGAAGGTCCTGAGTTCAAATCCCAGCATCCACATGGTGGCTCACAACCATCTGTAATGAGATCTGATGCCCTCTTCTGGTGCGTCTGAAGACACACAGTGTACTTACTTATAATAATAAATAAATCTTTGAACCGGAGCAAGCAGGGACTGAGCGAGCTGGATTGACCAGAGCAAGCAGAAGTCCTAAAAAAAAGTAAATTCCCAACAACCA
Source organism: Montemys delectorum (assembly GCA_019843815.1). NCBI lineage: Eukaryota > Metazoa > Chordata > Mammalia > Rodentia > Muridae > Montemys > Montemys delectorum. Next base: position 9,112 of record JADRCD010210666.1, read on the forward strand.
GATGAAGGCTCACAACTATCTGTACAGCTACAGTGTGTACTCATATACATAAAACAAATAAATAAATCTTTCTTAAAGTGAAGTGATTTTGCACTAACCTGACACTAGCTGTCTGTAAGGCATATCTGTAAACTGACCATAGAGGATCCAGGTTGGTTTCCCAGCACACCCTGGGCAGCTCACTGTCTGTAACTCCAATTCCAGAGGATCTGATGCCCTCTTCTGGCCACTAAGGGTACTGCAGGTACATAGACCACTTTTTGTTTTTGTTTTGTTTTGTTTTTGTTTTTTCAAGACAGGGTTTCTCTGTATAGCCCTGGCTGTCCTGGAACTCACTCTGTAGACCAGGCTAGCCTCGAACTCAGAAATCCACCTGCCTCTGCCTCCCAAGTGCTGGGATTAAAGGTGTGTGCCGCCACTGCCTGACTTCATAGCGCACTCATAACCTGTTCCAGAGGATCCAACACTCACTCCCTTCCATCCTCTGCGGGCATCAGGCATGTACATGGTGCCACAGGCATAAGTGCAGGCGAAACCCGCCATACACCTAAAATAAAAATAAAGAAATTTTTAACAAGAATAGTTTTTTATTTTAAACAAAGGGATGGGGGAAGAAACTGCCCTGAAAGGCAGAGGTGCTGCCTAAGGAGGAAGCAAAGGACTGTGAGAGCCAGGATCAGGATTTGGGGCAGGGGGGGGATAGTGGGGGGAATGCTATGAAATGCAGTCCTCAGACGCAACATGGTTGCTGTTCATGTGAGCAAACTGAAAGAGTTATGTGATCTGTACAAATCAAGCCAGTTAAAAGGTCCAACAATCGGGGCTGGAGAGATGGCTCAGCAGTTAAAAGCACTGACTGCTCTTCCAGAGGTCCTGAGTTCAAATCCCAGAAACCACATGGTGGCTCACAACCATCCGTAATGAGATCTGATGCCCTCTTCTGCTGTGTGAAGACAGCCATAGCATACTCATATAAACAAAAACAAACAACCCCTTTTCTTAAAAGTTCCAGCATGAAGCATTATTGGAGCCATTATTGGCAGTTCATGATGGCGAAGGAAGAATCACTTTTCTTTGTCTGGGGGTGGAGGGGATGAGGGGAAATGAGGAGTGGGGGGTGGCCACTGGCAGCTTGCCCAAACTCCAGTGGCTACCCCAGAT
>JADRCD010210667.1:0-78584 GCA_019843815.1 Montemys delectorum
TGTTGTGTCAATGTTTTTTATGGTGTCTTCTGCCCCTGAGATTCTCTCTTCTATCTCTTGTATTCTGTGGGTGATGCTTGCATCTATGATTCCTGACTTCTTTCCAAGGATTTCTATCTCCAGAGTTGTCTCTCTTTGTGATTTCTTAACTGTTTCTACTTCCATTTTTAGATTCTGGATGGTTTTGCTCATTTCTTTCACCTGTTTGGTTGTGCTTTCCTGTATTTCTTTAAGGGATTTTTGTGTTTCCTCTTTAATGGTTTCAACCTGTTTACCTGTGTTCTCCTGTATTTCTTTAAGGGAGTTATTCATGCCCTTAAATTCCTCTGTCACCATTGTGAGATATGATTTTAGATCCAAATCTTGCTTTTCTGGTGTTTTGGGATAACCAGGACTTGATGTGGGGGGAGTACTAGGTTCTGATGATGCCAAGTAATCTTGGTTTCTGTTGGTAAGACTCCTGTGTTTGCCTTTCACCATCTGTTGATCTCTGGTGTTAGATGTTCTTGCTCTCTCTGGCTGGAGGTTGTTCCTCCTGTGGGTCTGTAAGCCTGTGTCAGCACTTCTGGGAGATCATCTCTCCTCTGGTAAGACCTGTGTGCAGAGGGCTGTGGATCAGTCTTCCCTCCCGAGTCCTGGGGTCAGAAATGGAGACAAGCTCTCCACTTGCATGGAAGTGGCAGAAAGGGCTGCCAATCTGCAGTCTCTCCTAGGTGGAGAGGGCGGTAGAAAGGATCCTGCACCAGCTGCCCTGCCACTTCTTATGCCTGTGCCTCCTAGCTGGACCCACCTTACACAGTCACCCGAGAGAAAATGGCAATCTCACCTGAGTCCATGGGTTGGAGCACTCCCTGGAGGCAAACTCTCCACTTTCTGGAAAGGGGCAAAGAGGGCTGTGGATCTGCAGTCTCTCCTAGGTATAGACAGAGGTATAAAGGATCCTGCACTGGTTACCCTGTCACTTCAGAGACTCCTGCCTCCAGGCTGGACCCGCCTTAGAAAGTCACCAGAGAGAAAAATCCCAATATTTGATATTATGAAAAGGGATGAACTAGGGAACATGACTAATCAAGTGTCCCTGTGGTAGGATGAAGCTTCCTTTGGGTATATGGCCCAGAGTGATATAGCTGGATCTTCAGGTAGATTCATTTTCATCTCTCTAAACAACTGCCACACTGATTTCCATAGTGGCAATACAAGTTTGCACTTCCACTAGCACTGGATGAGTGTTTCTTTTGCTCCACATCCTTAGCAGCATGAGTTGTCACTTGTTTTATTGATCTTAGCCTTTCTGACAAATGTAGTTCTGCTTTGCATTTCCCTGATGACCAAGGATGTCAAATATTTTCTTAAGTGTTTCTCAGCAATTTGAATTTCCTCTTTTGAGAATTTTCTCTTTAGATCTGAACTCCATTAAAAATATAGCTATCTCCTGAGAGGCTCTGACAATACCTGACTAATACAGATGTAGAGGCTCACAGCCATCCATTGATCGGAGTACACGGTCCTCAATGAAGGAGTTAGAGAAAGGATCTATAGAGCAGAAGGGTTTGCAGCCCCTTAGGACGAACAACAATATGAACTAACTAGTACCCTCAGAGCTCCCAGGGACCCAACCACCAACCAAGGACTATACATGGTGGGACTGATTGTTCTGGCAGCATGTGTATAGTAGAGAATTGCAAATTTGATCATCAATAGGAGGAGAGGACCTCTGCCTTGTGAAGGTTCTGTGCTCCAGTGTAGGGGAATGCCAGGGCCAATAAGTGGGAGAGGGTGGGGTGGCAGGCATGGGGAGGGGGGAAGCAACAGGAGTTTGTTCTTGTTGTTTTTGTTTGTTTGTTTGTTTGTTTGCTTGTTTTTTGGAGGGGAAACTGGGAAAGGAGAAATTTACATGTAAATAAAGAAAATATCTAATAAAAAAAGAAAAAACCCAAAAAATGAAAATAAAATAAAATAAATAAAATAAAAAATTAAAAATTTATTTACAATCCAACCATTGCTCCCTTCCTGTCCCCTTCTCACAGTTCCTCATCCCATTCTTCTTCCCTCTGTCTCCAAGGGGATGCTCCCTCCCAATGCCATGAGCCCATTCCTATCCATGGGGCCTCAAGTGTCTTGAGGATTAGGTACATCTTCTACTACTGAGGCCAGACCAAGTAGTCTTTGCTGTATATGTGTCTGAGGCCTCAGACAAGCTTGTGTATACTGTCTGTTTGGTAGCTCAGTGTCTGAGAGCTCCTAGGGGTCTAGGTTAGTTTAAACTGGTGGTCTCCTATGGAGTCACCCTCCTTTTCTGCTTCTTCCATTCTTCCACTAATTCAACCATAGAAGTCCCCGACCATAGTTCAATGTTTGGGTGTATCTGTCTTAGTCAGCTGCTGGTTGGACCTCTCAAAGGACAGCCATGCTAGGCTCCTGTCTATAAGCATATCATAGCATTAGTAATAGTGTCAGACCTTTGTGTCTTCCCATAAGGTGTATCCCCAGTTAGGGTGGTGACTGGACTACCTTTCCCTCAATCTCTTCTCCGTTTTTGTCCCTGCAGTTCTTTTAGACAGGAACACTTCATGGGAGGTGGGGAGACCCTCTAGAATGTACCAGAGACCTGGGAGGTGAGAGACTCTCAGGATCAATGGGAGGGACCTTAAATGAAGTGCCCAACAGTGGGGAGAAGGAACTTGAAGAGTCCACTTCCAGTAGATATACCAGCCTTTAAGATGAGGGATGCATGTTACCAACCCAAGGTCAAGATTTCTGACCTAGAAATATTTAAATTTTTAATTAAATTAATTAATTTTATTTATTTTTCTCTCATACAATATATCCCGACTGTTGTTTCCCTTCCCTTTATTCTTTTCAGTCTCTCTTCCCTCCCTGAGACCCACTCTTTCTCTTTCCCTTCAGAAAAAAGTAGGTCTCCCAGGGGTATCAACTAAATATGGCATACCAAGACTAGGTACAAAGACTAGAATCAAGGCTGGGTGAGGCAACCCAGTAGGAAGAAGAGTCCCAAGAGCAAACAAAAGAGTCAGAGACACTTCCCACTCTAAATAACAACCATATCCTATATGCAGAGGACCTAGTACAGACCCATGCTGGCTCCGTGATTGCCCCTTCATTCTTTAAGAGCCCCTATGAGTTCTTCTTAGTTGATTCTGTAGGCTGTGTTCTTCTGGTTTTCTAGACCTCTTCAGCTCCTACAATTCATCTTCCCCTTTTCTACAGGGTTCCTTGAGCTCCCAGGGGAGGGACCCTATGGAGGTCTCTAACTTGGCCCCTCCTCTCTCTCATGTTTGGCTGTGTGTCTTTACATCTGGTCCCATCAGCTGCCTGAAGAATCTTCCTTGACAATGATTGGGCTAGGCACTGATCTATAAGTATAGTAAATTATCATGAGGAACCATTACATTGATTTATTTATGAGACAGGACTTCTCTATGTAGTACTGGATTTCCTGGAACTAGGTCTGCAGACTATGCTGACCGTGAACTCACAGAGATCTGCCTGCCTTTGCCTTCTGGGTGCTGGTATTAAAGGCATACACCATCTGGTAGGTTTCTTTTGTTGTTGTTGTTGGTTGGTTTTAAAATTTTTTTGTTATTTATTTATTTTCTATCCCTGATCTTTGGGCTATCTAGCCTCCAGTTCCTGGTGATCTAGACAGTGAGCCTATTTTGTGGAATAATTTGAGGACTGGCATTAACTCTTCTTTGAAAGTCTGGTAAAATTCTGTGCTGGCCCTGGTGGTTTGTTTTTTTTTTTCATTTGTTTATTTATTTTTGTTTTTCATTATTTATTGTTTTGGTTTCTAGACTTTAAATGACTTCTTCTGTTTCACAGAGGGTATTAGGTCTGTTTAAATTACTTATCTAATCTTGATTTGACTTTGATAAGTAGTGCCTATAAGGAAAAATATCTATTTCTTTTAGAGTTTCCAATTTTGTGGAATATAGATTTTTTTTTTAAAGTATATCTTTAGGAGTCTCTGCATTTCTTTGGTAATTGTTGCTTTGGGCCCTTTTCATCTCTAATTTTGTTAACTAGAGTCTTTACCTTTCAGTTAATTTGGATTAGCGTTTGTCAATCCTACTGATTTTCTCAAAGAAACAGCTATTATTTTTACTGACTTTATGTTTTGTTTGTTTCCATTTTATTGATTTTAGGATTGATTTTTCCTTCTCATCTACTTCTTTAGGGTATCATTTTTTTTCTTTTTGTTCTAGAGATTTCAGATGTTCTGTTAAGTTACTAGTATGAGCTCTCTACAGTTATTTTAGGTAGGTACTTAGTACTATGATCTTGCCTCTTAGAACTAGCTTCATTTTTTTTTTGTCTGTTAAGTTTGAGTATATTTTATGTACATTCAATTTTATCCAATTGTAGAAAGCCTTTAACTTCTTTCTTAATTTCTGTCTTGATCAACTTTTTATTTAGTAGTGAGTTATTCAGTTTCCATGAGTTTGTAAGCTTTCCGTTGTTGGTACCTAGCTTTAATCTGTGGTGATAAGAAAGGATACAAGGTATTAATACCTTGTATCTGTTGAGACTTCCTCTGTATCTGAATAAGTGGATAATTCTGGAGAAGGGCCCATAAAGTGCTAAGTGAAAGGTATAATCTTTTGTGTTTGGGTGAAACAATCTTTAAATATATGTTAGATACATGTGGTTTATAATACGTTAGCTCCCACATTTCTCTGTTTAATTTTTGTCTGTATGATCTGCCTATTGGCAAGGGTGAGGTACTGAAGTCTCCCATGATCTGTGTGCAAGGGTCAATGAGTGTGTGATGTAAGCTGTAGAAGTGTTTCTTTTATAAACTTGAATGCCCCCCATATTTGGTGTATAGATATTAAGAATTGCAATGTCCTCTTGGTGGATATTTCCTTTGGTGAATATGTAGTATCCTTTCCTATGACTTCTGACTAATTTTTGTTTAAAGTCTCTTTTGTCAGATGATAAAAGTGGCTAGACTAGCTTGCTTCTTAGGTTCATGTGCTTGGAATATCTTTTTCTGTACTTTATCCCAAGGTGTGTTCATCCTTGATGCTTAGGTGTCTTTCCTGGACGACGAAGAAGGATGGATCCTCTTTTCACATGCATTCTATTAATCTTTCTCCTTTTATTTGGGACATTAAGATCATTGGTGTGAGAAATCCATAAGTATTTGATAATTCCTGATGTTATGTGGTTGTGGTATGGATTTCCCCCTTTCATTTTGATTCGCAAATCTGAGAGTATTCCTTGTGTTTTTTGGGTGTCACTGATATTGTCAGTTTGAATTTTTCTTTCTAGTGCCTTCTGTAGAGTGGGACTTGCATAAAGAGGCTGCTTTATTTGGTTTTATTGTAGTTTTTTCTTCATCTATTGTAGTTGAATGCTATAGTAGTCTTGGCTGATATCTATGGTTTCTTGGATTATCCATGCAAGTCCTTCTGACTTTAGAGTCTTTACTGAAAAATAAGGTATTATTCTAGTAGGTCTGCCTTTACGAGTTATTTTTTCCTTTGTTCTGTATGCTTAGTGTTTTGATTATTATGTGCTGAGGGGACTTTCTGTTCTGGTCCAGTCTATTTGGTCTTCAGGATGCTTCTTGTATATTGATAGTCATGCCCTTCCTCAGGTTAAGGAAATTTTCTTCTGAAATTTTGTTGTAATTATTTTCAGTGCCTTTGGCCTGGGTTTCTTTTCCTTTCTCTATTCCTATTATTTTTAGATTTGGTCTTTTCATAGTATTCCAGATTTTCTAGATGATTTATGATAGGATTTTTTTTGTTGTTATATTTAGCATTTTCTTTGTCTGAGTTATCCATTTTTCCTATTGTGTCTTCTATGCCTGCAATTCTCCATTACATCTCTTCTATTCTTTTGGAGAGGCTTACCACTATGGTAAACCTAAACTTTCTTTTCCAGATTTCCATTAGTTTTGGTTTATTAATTCAATTTCTATTTTCATGTCTCAAGCTGTTTTATTCATTTCTTCCACTATTTGTTTGTGTTTCTATAGATTTCTTTAAGAGACCTATTAATTTCCTTTTGATAGATCTCTATCATATTCATAAAGTCTATTTTAGCATCTCTGTCTCTTATTCAGGTATGTTGCAGTTCTCAGAATCTATTGTGGTAGGTTGCTGAGTTCTAGTGGGGACATATTTTCCTGGCTGCTGTTGATTGTGTCTTTGCATTAGTATCTATGCATCTAGGTTTGGGATGATTGTAATTCTAAGAGCTGATATCTGACCTTTTCCTTTGGGTGTATATTTTATTCCTCGGTTCCTGTTTCACTCCCTGGTTCTTAGAAGCGTGTGGTGGCTGTATGGTGCTTGGTATGGAATTCTTCTATGACTATGCTATATGTAGTCACTGGAGGTTCCAGGAAAAGTACATTTCTAGGTATTGGGAACTGATATTTAGAAATAGGGATGGACTGAGGCAAGGAACTGAATTGATCAATAAAAGGGAAGAGAGCAGGATGTACCACCAGGATCTGCTTAGCCTCCTGAGATAGAGAAAATGAAGAGGCCAGAATAAGTTGTCTGGTAATGAGTTGAGGGATGAGACTAGGGTATGGGGTTTGGAGGAGAAAAGGGAGAGTAAAAATCGGAAGTCTGCCTCCCTGCTTTACTGGCCTACTTGTTTCTTTGAGAGGCTTGGTTGTTGGGTTCCCAGGAAATGCCTGCTAGAGTTAAAGGCTGGGATAACAGGTGAGTGTAGAGAAAGGTTAGAGAAGAAAATCTGTATGATGTGCTGGACATGGGGCCAGACAGGACAGGAAGGTCACAGCTGATGGTCTGCTACAAAGTTGGAGGAGAAACTAGAATATTGGATTTAGAAGAGAGGAGACTGGTGAAGACCAGCACTTAGAGTACCTTTTTCTTCATCCAGAGTCTAAAGGGTAGGATCATATAGTCTTTCTTTTTGTAGAACTATTCATTGTCATTTATCTTGACTTTAATATCTATAGAATGTTTACTGGTATCTATTATTAGAAAAGAAGTTACACTATTTATAATTTAATATGGGATTTAATGTGGCTGCTATAATTCTTCTTGTTCTTTAACATTCTCTGTATGTACAACATGCCAAAAGTGTTAAATTGTGTTACATTGTATAATTATTTTGAACCTATTAGTCTGTTGATTCAGCAAATATCTATTGAGTAATCAAGGTTGTATGTGAGATATTTTGGATGTGTTATGCATGCAAAGATAAGATATTCAAGGGTGAAGTAAAGTTTTGTCTTAAGAGTTTCATTGCTGTGAAGAGATACCATGAGCAAGGCAATTCTTATAAAAGACAATAGTAATTGGGGCTGGCTTATAGATTTAAGGTTCATCCCATTATCATCAAGATGGGAAGCATAGCAGCATCCAGGCAGGCATGGCACTGGAGAAGGAGCCAAGGGTTCTACATCTTGTTCTGAGGGCTGCTAGGAGAAGAATGCATCTCATGCAGCTAGGAGGAGGCTCTCAAAGCCCACCCTCACAGTGACATACTTCCTTCAACAAGGCCACATCTATTTCAACAAGACTACAACTTCTAATAGTGACACTCTGTGGGCCAAGCATATTCAAATCACCACAGCACCAAAGGCAAAGTAATAATTCATGCTGAGAAAAGATATCCCCAGAAAGAGAAGAAGCTCCATGGGAAATATTTGCTCTTTCAAAGATGTCAAAGAAAATGTGGATTTTAACAGTAAGAAATCAAAGGCAAAAAATGAAAGGATAAGAGATTTTAAGTTAACTGGAGGTGGTGGAATCAGAGGAACAAACTATGAATTAATAGTAGCAATATGTTCCTCAATAACCAAGCAGTCAACAAAGATATTAAAAAAGGAAATCAAGTTCTTTGGAACAGATGAAAATAGGAACATTGTGTACTAGAGCCTATGAGACAGAGCAAAAGTGTTCTAAGAGAAACATTTATAGCAATAAATGTCTGCATTCAAAGGAATGAAAGGGATCTCTAAGAGAGCTGAGCACATGATGTCTCTGAGTAGCTCAAAGAAGGACAGGGAGACTCTGCTTCTCTTCCCCCATACCTCACCATTTACTGTTCTTCTTTGTTCACCATTATATCCTTTGTTGACACGTCTGACAGTGGGCATGTGGGTAAAGTCAAGTTGCCAGTCAGTTCCAGGAAGGGAACCTCTAGCTTGATGGGTAGGAAAAGGGGTGCTATGATACCTTGAGTTGGAGTCAGACTTCTGACAGATTTTGTGAGAAGCAGTGATAGATTTTAAGAAGCTTAAGTCCTCAGGAGTGGGCTGTAGGTGGGTCTTAATAAAAGAAGACAATGCTTGGCTGTTAGGATGAAAGAGTTGCTGAAGATAGGACAGAGTTTGGTGAGTGTCAGGGGGTGAAGAAGGTGGAGATGTAGGTTGCAGTGTAAGAATGTCCTGGGGAGGATGAGACGAGGCTAGGCCTCTAAGGGTCGAAGCTCTAGCTGCCTCATCATCTTGGTTGTTTCCCTTGGAGACAATAGAGTCATCTGTCTGGTGTGATCTACAGTGGACAATCCCAATGACTGTGGGAAGACCGGAGGCCTTTAGCATGGCCATAATTTGGTTTGCATTAGTTATTGATCCTTCTTTTGTGGCAAAAACCTGTGCTCTTTCCAGATAGCGGCGTAGGACAGGAGTATATGAGAAGCATATTTGGAATCTGTGTAGATGTTGAGGGGTTTTCCCTGTGCCAGTTGAAAGGCACAGGTAAGGGCTATTAGTTCAGCTTGTTGATTGGTGTTGTGTGTAGGAAGGGCCTGTGCCACTACCACCTCAGTTCTGACACTATGGTATAACCAGCTCTTCTAGCCCCTTCATGTAGAAAGGAGCTGCCATCGGTATACCAGGTATAGATGGCCTGAGGCAGTGTGCCCTCCTGCATGTGTGAAGGATGAGGTAATAGTTCCTCTAAAGTTTCAGTGTAGGAATGAGATAGGTAGTGGTCAGTATTAGGTTGAGGAAGAAGATTGGAAATATTAAGAGCCGCACATGATTGGAAGGTGAGTATGGATTCTTCTATTAGAGCTACCTGAAGGGAAAGAACCCTAGAAGGAGGTAGAGTCTGTAAGCCTTTATGAAGTTAGGAGCTGTGATAAGTTATGAGAAGAGAAGACAGTTATAGGTGAACCAAAGGTTACTTTTTTTTGACTCTCCAATAAAGAGTTCAATGACTGCTAAGGTACAGATACAAGGTGCCCATCCCTGATGGTTAGATCTAGTTTTTTTTTTTTTTATAAGTATGCTACAGGTGCAAAAGAGGGTCCCAGTTGATGACCTAAGACTCCAAGAGCAAATCCCTCTTTTTCAGTTACATAGAGGGGAAAAAGGACAAGTCAGGTCAGGGAGATGTAAAGGTGGGGCCTTAAGGAGAGCCGGTTGAAGCCTTTGAAAGGGCTTGGTAATAAGTCTGAGAACAGTCTCATGGGTGGGGCCTAACACTGCTTCATATAAGGGACAAGAAAGGAAGGAAAAGGAAGGAACCCACAAACGTAAAAAGCTAGCTATTCCTAGGAATGATAAAATCTCCTCCTTTGTAGAAAGAACAGTTAGAGTCTGAATCAGATTCTTCCCATCTAAGGTAATAGCCTTATGGGTTGGGGTAATTGTTAGTCCCAAATAGGCAACTTGAGTGGTAGACAGTTGGACTTTAGAAGGTGAGACCCTGTAGCCTCGACTGGAGAGGAAATTTAGAAGAGCAGAAGTGTTAGCTTGGCTAATTTCTAGAGAGGGGCTACAGAGAAGGATGTCATCTACATAAAGTATAACCTTAGATTTAGGGAGAGACAAGGATAGTAAGTCAGAAGCCAGGGCCTGACCAGATAGATGTGGGTTGTCCTGGAATCCCTGAGGTAGAACAGTCCAGGTAAGTTGGGTAGAAAAGTGGGTTTCAGGATCTGTCCAGGTAAAGACAAATATGTTTTGTGACTGGGCATCTAGAGGGATAGAGAAAAATGCATCCTCAAGATCTAGGACTGAAAAATGAGAAGTCCATGAGGGGATAGTGGAAAGAAGTGTGTTAGGATTAGCCACAACAGGATGGAGAGGAACCACTGCAGAATTAATGTGCCTGAGGTCTTGTACCAATTGATAGCTTCTTAACTGCTAGAATAGGGGTTTTAAAGGGGGAAGAGATGGGGCGAACAAGTTTTTTTCTCAAGAGGTCAGAAATAATAGGCTTAAGTCCCCTGAGGCTCTGGAGAGAGAGACAGGGGATATTGAGCTTGGGTTATATACCTGGTAGAGTCCAGTAATTTGGATGACAACAGGAGAATGGTGTTTAGCAACAGAGGGGTTCTGGATGTCCTAGACTCGGGGATCTACCTGAGAAGCTGGTAAAGGAAATATCATGGTAGTGTTAGTAGGTTGGCTGGTTAGAAGAAGGAGCAGAGGAACTGCTGGTGAGCTTGGTTTTAAGTGAATGCAGGGAGCAGATCCCTTCCCAATAAGGGGACAGGATATGGCACTACCAAAAAGGAATAGGTGAGAGGTACACCCCTAAAAATGCAACTAAGTAGTGCGGTCTGGTAAGGGAAGTAAGGTTGTCCTCCTACTCCGACAATAGGAAAATGAGAAGGAGTAGTGGGTCCCCCAAACTCTGTCAGGACCGAGTAAGTGGCTCCAGTGTCCAAGAAGAAGGAGATGGGCCACCCACATACCACAATATCTACCCAGGGCTCCCTACTAGTGATGGTAGTGGTCAGGTCAGGGGAGCTCGGGCCTCCTCAGTCGGCCATAGGCAACCCTAGGAGATCAGTTGGAGTGTTATCTGGGAGTGATGTTCCCTAGTTCTGCTTACCATGAGGGCAATTGACAGCCCATTGTCCCTCTTGATGGTACCTAGGGCATGGCCCCCTTGGCTTGCGGAAGTTAGGGCAGGCTTTTGCCCAATGACCTTGTTTACCACATTTATAGCAGGTACCTGGTGGTCTCTGAGTCTTAGAAGACCATGAGTCTGGGGTAGTAGCTGGGGCTGGTTGGACAGCCTTTGGCAGCGTATGGCATTTTTGTTTGCAGACTTTGTCATCTCTCCCATGGTACACTTTGAAGGCCAGCACTAAGATTTCTGCCTGTGGAGTTAGGGGTCCTCTCTCCAGTTTTTTTAAATTTAGCTCTTATGTCAGGTAGCTCTTGGAAAAGAAGTAGGTCATCAGAAGTTGCTTACCTTCTGGGTTTTCAGGGTCCAGATTGGTATGCTCTAATAAAACATTTCTAAGGCATTCTAAAAATTGAGATGGATTTTCCTGCTTGTCCTGGACAACCTCATGGAGTTTTTCAAAAGTTACTGGCTTTAAGGCCACTTTTCTAAGACCAGCCAAAAAGCATGTAATAAGCCTGTCTCTGGATAAAATATCACCTGCAGAATTGTAATTCCACCAGGGATCCTGGTCCAGCACTGTCTCAGAGCCAATTGGGTATGTACCATCTGTTTGGTGAATTGCATCTGCATGCACTCTTGCCTCTTCCCAGACTCATCTTCACTCCTCAGGAAGTAAATTATTAGTAAGAATCATGTGAACATCATGGAAAGTCAAGCTAAGCTATAAGATTGAATGATATACTGGAACTCTTTAATAAACTTGGAAGAGTTAGACGTATAGGAATCCAGCCTATTTTCTTTACATGTACTCTGACAAGGCCACCTACCCCAGCAACTTCTCTTAGAGGAAGGACCATTGCTGGTTCAGATATCTCTGGGGAGGAAGGACTTGGGGATTTGGCTGTGGCCTTAAAGCAGGTGACAGGAGGAGTGAAGGTAACTGCCAATGTGGGGCATTTGGAGTGACCCACAGCTGGCACAGAAGAATGGGAGGGGCCTGGAGAAGTAGAACTAGCAGGCTCTGGGGTATTCTGGTGAGAAGGAGAAACTGAGTCAGGAGTTTGGGTTTTTGGCGGTATGGAGACAGGTCTGCGGTGAAAAGGAGGTAGTTCATTAGCTGGATCTAGCATTTTAGCGTAGTAGAGATTGTGTAGATTTCGTGGCTAAGAGAAGTTGGGTTGGGGAACAAGAAGAGCACAGGGAGGGATTGGAGCAAAGATAAATAAATGCTTAGACATAGGGGACCTCCCTCCATTTACCAGTGCACTGGCAGTATGTATTAAGATCCCTTAAAATAGTTGGATCTAGGCTGCCATTAGGTGGCCACTTTGAACTCCTGCCTAGTTGGTACTGAATCCAGATCTTATTGCAGAGATATGCTAATTTTGATGCCTTTAAGTCAGGTGTTAGCTTCAAAGATTTGAGATTTTCCAAGAGACATCCCAGTGGGCTGCCTCGAGGTACATTGGAAGACATCGCAGCACCCATTGGAGGGTTATTGGACTATTCGTACCAACATCCCAAGAACAATCCAAAAACCAAAAAGAAATCAGCCAGGCTAGTGGCCCAAGTCATCATGAGGGCTCCCAGTGGCTACCCAGTAAGCCCTAGACTTACTGAGGGAAAACAGCCCTACTGCGGTACCAGGGATTTCTATAAATGGCTACAAGAACCCAGAAGGGAAGGGAATAGTCACCCAAAGGGTCAATTTCCTAGCTTGTGTGTCAGCTGGGAGGAGTGGCTTTAAAATGCAAACCCCTTAGTCCACAAAAAAGGCTGGCCATGCCCTATCTGGGAACTAGAGGCCCTCCGGTCGACTGATCCAATTAATATGCTGGTGTCTGTGTGAGAATTACAGCGGACTGGTAAATAGAAACGTGAAACTGAATGGGTAGATGTGGGCCTGGGGAAGAAGCCAGCCCCACAAGATAGACCAGGGGGGCACAGCTCACATGGTAGAAGTTTATATGTCCTGTAGTGCATGGTGAGCGGCTCAACTGTGGAGGAGGTGGCAGCGGCTCACATGGTGAAAGCCTGTGATTCTTGTAGCCACCAGCTGAGGGGGCTGTGAACTCGCATACTTCTGGCACCTGTGGTTGCTGGTCGGTGATGTGGCTGGGCAACATGGCCGTGATATCCGCAGGTCCCCGCTGTAGAGCTCCGCAGTGGCTGTTGACTGAACCGTCAAGTTCCCGGGTCTCAGCACCAAATGATGTGTTAGAATGGCAGCTCATGTCTGGGCACATCACAATCACACTAGGCCCAAACAGTTCCACCTGTAAGAGGTTTTATTGGGAGAGAGAGACGAGGTGGTGGCAGAAAGAGAAGAGGGAGAGAGAGAGAGAGAGAGAGAGAGAGAGAGAGAGAGAGAGAGAGAGAGAGAGAGGCATTCCACACACACACACACACATACACACACACACACACACACACACACACACACACACACACACACACATGGGTGGCGATGTATGTGGTGGTCACAAGTAAAGGTAGGAGGTGAGCCCAATAGATTCTGGAAATATGGCGGCTGTTGCCTTGGTAACAGATCTGTGAGGTCCGCCTATGTGATGTCGTGGGTTTTGGAGGCCAAGATGCCAACATTCTTTAAAACAAAACAATACAGAGCTCAGAGATCTTAAATGAAGTAGTGTTGGGTGTTATGTTTCTAGACAAATAAAAGCAAAGTAGTAGAATGACAAAGAACAAGAGTCAATAAGCAAGATGAGGAAATTAGCACTAGGTTTTTTTTTTTTTTTTTTTTTTTTTTTTTTTTTTTTTTTTAAAGAAACAAAACAAAACAAAAAAACCAAGTTGTTTGTAAGACTGTGAATAAAAGCAAAAATAAAATCAGATGAAGAGAATAGACTTTACAATTGATACCAGAGAAATACAAAGCATTATAGAAACTTACAAAAAAAATCACACACCAACACATTTGATAGTTTAGAGGAATGGATGAATTTTTAGACACAAATAACCAAGTTCAACTACAAAAAAGAGAGATAACCTAGATTAATGGTTTGTAGGAGGAAATTCACCAACAAATTTCTCATTAAAGAAAAACCCATAGCTTGATAGTTTTATCAATGACTTCAGTTGAACAATTAGTACCAATCCTTCTCAAACTCTATTAAATGTACTCTCTTTGCAAATTACATAAAATGCTATTTATTTTGGATATTATGTTCTTGTATATAGTCTCTATTTGCCTTATGATATTTGTTGCTATGCAAAGGCCATGATTTTAGTTATTGCTGCTTAATATTCTTAAGGCACAGTTTTGGTATTTGGTAGAACAGAGAATGCCTTATTTCTATTTATGTTCCAAAGGTCTTCTAACTCTTCGGGCAAACCTGTTTTACCAGCAAGTCTTCTAAAACACTTTCCTATTCCCTCAGCAAAATGTATGTGATAGGAATGGAGATACTGATTGTAATTCTCATTGAGGTTTTTGATTATAAGAAAAAGTTCGTTATCTCTATAATGAGTGTCACCTCTTGACTGTTGGTTTGGGCACACCCAATTATATGCTTATTTCTATTATGAGAGTTCAGCTAGTACAGTGTTTTAGCATAGCAATCTAATATGTGCCAGTGAGATATTTTTCCACATTAAGGTAGATAATTTGAATTTTGTATATATCTGGACTACTGAGTAGCCTCATATGGGAATTTATTTTTTTCTTATCACCAATGACATAACACTGGTTTTTATTTGGTTAAATAATTTTTTCTTAGTACTGGTGGCTTACAGTTTCTATTCTGTTTGTATTTTTGTTATTGATTTTTCATTTTTTGTTTGTACAAAGGATTTTTTTTTTTTGCCAGAAGCAGAGTTACATAAAACCAAAATAATTTGCATGCTTTAGTAACTCTTAGGACAGTGTTATGCAACTAATTTCAATGTTAATTTTACCTTTTGGCATGAATATTTGCTGCAAGATATTTCAGAAATAAGTCATTCTGATGAGGTAGGAGGGACTAAATATCTGAGGAGGCATGGACAAGCACCAGCGCATCCCAGGTCGAGAAGTTATAGCCCAAAGTAGCATTCCATTCTAGTATAGTCTGCTGAAGCAATGACTTGATTGGGCCATTTATAGAAGAATCGATAAAGAGTTCCTTACAATAACATGAGCCCCACTTCCAACAGCCACATCATCAAAAACTCTCACACCAACATGCTGATCCAACATGATGGTCCCCATATCTGCATACCTGAAATTCCTTCTTAAGAGTTTCCATGAAACCACAAACATCTGGGACAGAACTATGCACAGCTAGGAGGGACAGAAGAATGTGCAGGATGGAGGAAGTGGCTGGAATCTCAGTGGAGAGTCCTAGGACCCTCTCAGATAGAACCCTCTGAGAGAACAGCAACATGCTATACATTACTTCATGTCTTTTCGGTATTACATGTTATTCTTACTAAGATGAAAATGGCTGGTGTACTGGAGGGCATCTTTCTACAATATTATTAGAGAATATATTATACATCACTTAAATTTTATGGGTCTTTACTCTATTTTATGAGATTTTATCACTTATTTATTCTCATTTCTTTTCATTAAGATATGTTTAGAAGCATAATGATTGTAAATTGGTTTTGAATAAGATAGAGCTGGGATTAAATAATAGTCTTATAACTCTGTGTGTGTGTGTGTGTGTGTGTGTGTGTGTGTGTGTATGTTGTATAGGAAGTGGTAATCAAACTCAATGTCTTGTGCAGGCTAGATCCTAACACTCTACCTCTGAGCTACACCCTAGTGCAGCTCTACCTCTTTCTAATCAACAAGTAACCAATACGTTATTTATTTTTCCCAGCCCATTTTCTAGTATATAAAACTGAGGTTAATTATACCAGATTATATAATTGCAGTGAAATTTATTGATAGAAGTGAGTAAAAAATGGCCTAGTACCTGTAAATAGAAGCTAATAATACTCATTAAATATTGTGCTATTATTATTATTCTAGAATTATTACTGGGGAAGAGATTAAAAATTCAACCAAAGGATGGAAAAACACACCACACTTGATAAAATGTGCATTCTTTAGGCTTTTACAGATAATGGGGTACAAGGGTTACTCCTGAGAACAAACTAGAGCATAACTTTATTTGAGGAGAAAAGGAGGAACATGCTATCAGAGGTATAAAAATATTAAAATATGTCTAAAATTAGATAGTCATAGCAGCTGTCAGTGACTTTCTCCAACATGAAATAGAAGTGTCATCCATCTACAAAGAATACACAATTGTAGAACTCAGGATCAAGTCTGTGCAGTGATGTGTTTCTCTATCTACAGGCCATCTATCCATACATGTGTTCAACTCCTATTCAGAACAGTATGGCTTGAATATTTATTATGTAGCAGGTGAAATGTAAAGCACACTTCTCTGTACCCAAATTAAGTAGTACTTCATTGTAGTAGACTAGGAAAGCTCGGGGGTAACCCCCACCTGAAGACACAGAGTCAATAATAAAGCTTTCTTCCCTTTAAGTTGCATATGCCAAGCATTCTGTCATAATGATCAAAAAACCTGAGTAGCAGAAAATTGACACCAAAGAAGAAGGGTAACCACTTCATTGGAACCTGACTGTGCAGTTCTTAAACCTTTAGAACTCGTGTTTGAGAAACTTGGGAAAACTTAGCAGGACTGGGATAGAAAAAGCCTCTCATGCTATGAGCGGACTTTGTGGGTGGTTAGGGTGGGAGCTCAAAAGACAAAAATTATCTTCTCTCATTTAAACTACTCCAAGTATTTAGTCAAAAGCCTTTATGTCAAACATAGGGCTGTAAAAGTTTATATAGTTAATAATTTGGATCCAGATAATGAACTTCAATGGCCTTGTTCTTAAACTCCCTTCCAAAGTACCAAGTTAATTTTTATTCTATTCTTTAAGACATTTCTTTGCTACTACTCTGTAATGTTTCAGATTAAAAACAAAAACAAAAAACAAAAAACAAAAAAAAAAACAAAAACAAAAATGGAAGGTGGGAAAGCTGTCTCTGAGATCAGGACAGTGAGAGAGCTGCTGTCTCTGCCCTTCACCAATGATAACAGTCTGGGGAATGGGCCCTGTATCTTGCCTGGGCAGCACAGTAGACCTGGCCCTGGTTACAGGGGCTGCAACTGAGCCAGTCCCCAGGGTGTGAGGGCAGGAGAGAGGCCCAAGCCCCTTGCAGGCTGCAGCATTGGGTGGCTAGCTGGAGCAGTGCTGGAGAGTTAACCCCGGTGGTGTGAATATGGGAGAGCTGGCAGGCTGGCCAGCTCAGTTAACTACCCAGACTCAGATCTGGGGCTTTGGGTTGGCCAATCCCAACATCTACAGCATGTATGAACTGATGGAGCACATTAAAGAGCCAGTCCTATAGATCCAAAACTGTAGGGTCTCCATGACATAGTGCAACAACAAGATATCCAAGAAAAGTCCCAGTGAGGATCCACTATTGATAGTGTAGCAGAAGCAAGAGGTCTTGAACTATACCAATGACTCAGTGCAGTGATTAGTTACAAGTTAAAAATGTGTGGACAGAAGGATATAGTGTAGAACACACTGTGACACAATACAACATCTACAAGAGATGTTTTTCTTTTGGTTTGGAGGTTACAGGGGCAGAGGGAGGTATGAGGAGATAAAGAAATGAGAAGATGAGTAATATTGGGAAACATGATTCAAAATTCACAAAGAATTAATAAAAGTTAAATTTAAAAAAATGAAATGCAAAGGACATCAAGAGGTAAGAGCACATGGCTATGAATTGGAAATATTTGGGGACCTTGAGTATTTCATGATCTTGTAATACTGATAGATAATATAAAAACTTTAACTGCCCCTAAAAAGGAAAGGGATAAAATAATATTATAGAGGGTTTCACTTGAGCTAGGAAGTTTTCTAGGTATAGCAGCAGGGCCATTTGGCAAACAACCAAACCAATTCAACAAAACCAGTATGAAAGATAGCAGAGAAGTAGATAGAAGAGCCCAGGTTGTGGGTCAGGCTAATAGAGAGAGATGTTGCTGGGGTGCTATTTCTCTGTGAGTGACCTAGGGATGGAGTGACATTTAATTCCTGAGCTTCTTTCAAGAAAGAAACTAAAGCCTCCCATGGAAAGAACAGAGAGTTCACAATGGCTAGGGAAGTTCAAAGGTATGAGAACCAAATACTTATGAGACTGCTATGCTAACTGACACATCTATGGAAAAGTAGCTAGCTCAGATGTAAAACAAGATGCCTATATTACTTATGGAATTTGTGGCTATTTTGTTTACAACTTGCCAAGTCTTTCTGAGTTCTTAAAACAGCTGGATATTGCTATGTTTTGCCCTCTCAGGCAGATGTTTTAATAGACACCTTGATTTCATCAACCAGAAGAAAGGATTATCTAACAATCATCATGGTTTATCAGTCACAGTTCAGCTTGGAATACATAGTGTGTTCACATCAGCATAACTAAAGAGGATTTCTAAAGGGGTATGACTTAGGAATGTAACACCACATAATATTTTACTCAAGCTAGGGACAGTAGAACTTTTTCCTCCTTCTGGGGCTCAAGAAACAATAGAAAGAAGTCATTCCTGAAGGAAGAAGAGTTATAGAAGGTTACGTTGGGAGGGTCTGCAACTCTATGCTCTATCCTCCAGAGGAGAAGCATGATGAGAATTACTACAATCTTACTTTTCTCCAGGATTTATGATCTTCTTCTGGGACCCTATCTGCAAACCCTAATCAGAAGCAGAAAGTAGAAAGTAGATGCAGTCCAAAAAAACAGGCTTCTAAGAGTAGAGCATGGGTGGACACAACTGTAAAAAGCAGAATGAACATAGCAGAGGAGCATGAAGGTGAGACCTTTTTCTGATGCCCTTGCTGGTTTTATTTGCTATCTTAGGTAGTTTACTTGAAGGGAGATGCAGAGATAGATTGAAATCAATGGTCCAAACCACTTACTGGTTAGGTATTCTCTTTTGGGGGAATGGTACAATTAATTTGAATCTGACTCAAGCTGTCTGATGAGATTGATAGATCAGCATGATGGGTAATGGTCTAAAGAATAAAGTCACCCTTGTTGAAGAAAAAGAACTAGGTTATAGTTATGCGAAAACTCTTTGTTAATTTTATTTTATTAATAATTCCTGTCATTTACATCTCAAATAATATCCTCCTTCCTGGTTACCCCTACATACCCTCCCTGTTCAATTCCCCCTCTCCCCCTTTCCCTTTGCCTCTATGATGGTATTCCCCTACGCACCTACCCACGCACTCTCTCTCCACTGCTCCATCATCTCCCTATACTGGGGCATCAAACCTCCACAAGACCAAAGCCTCCCTTCCCATTGATGTCAGACAAGGCCATCCTCTGCTACATTTGTATCTGGAGCCATGAATCCCTACTTACTCCTTGATTTGTGGTCTAGTCCCTGGGAGCACTGGGTGGTCTGGCCAGCCTATATTGCTCTTCCTATGGGGTTGCAATCCCCTCTGCTCCTCCAGTCCTTCTGCCAGCTACCTGACCGAGGTCCCTGAGCTCAGTTTGGTTGGCTGCAGCATCCCCATCTGCATTGGTCAGATACTGTCAGGACCTCCCAGGGAGTAGCCAGACCAGGTTCCTATGAGCAAACACCTCTTGGCAACAGTAACAGTGTTTTGGTGTCTGTAGTTAGGATGGATCCCCAGGTGGGGTGGTCCCTGGATGAAGGGGCACATTTTAAAAATATCTAGTTGGATGAAAGATTCTCTTAAGCATTCAAAGAAATGAACACTCAATTACTAGACATCTGCAGTTCCAGAAAGAATGGGGGGGCCTGCTATGGCTCTCTCTCTCCCTGGTGGCAGGGGGCCTGGTGCTGAGGCCCAGGTCTCTCTCTCTCCTCCTGGGGCTGGCCTGTTTGCTGCACGGCACCTTAATTAAAAGGGAGGCACTGTATGAATGAGTTATTTTATTGTAGGAAGGGGAAATATACTAGTTGAGTAAAGAGAAGGAAAGGAGAGGAAGGAGAGAGAGAAAAGAGAAGAGGGAGAAAGAGAAGAGGGAGAAAGAGCAAAGAGGAGAGAGAGAGAGCAAGAGGGTAAGAGTAAGAGCGAGAGGGGAGAAGAAGAGAGGAAGAAGGGAACAAGAGAATGAGGAGCAAGAGACAGAGGAGGAGGCAAACCACCCCTTTTATTGTATGGGGTGTGGCATGCCTGGCTTGTGGTCAGATGACTGTGTGTAAGGTCCAGCTAGAATGCTGGGAGTTTGAGGCAGTGTCTGCCTGATAGAGCACACATCTCCTGCAGGGGCAGCTGTGAGGGGTCTGGGCTGAAATCTGAGCCATGGTCTCAGGAGCAATTCACTGAACGCCTTCCGTCCCTTTGAGCAAATGCTCAGTAGGTCTCCAGGGTTCCAAGGTGGCTCTGCTCTACTGGACTCAGGCTGTTAGAACTGCCCCACAGACATCTACTGTAGGGAGCTAATGAGTGCTCTAGTCTAAAGCCTGATGCCTTCACTCACAAGCCAGACCCACTGTGTGCACCCTCATCTTTCTCTGCTGTTACATCATAGCCTGGCCTGTTTTCCCCCTTCAATTACAAATATTTTATATGCATATGCTATCTCTTCCATAATGCATTTGCCTCTTTGGTTCTGAGGCAGGAGAACTTCCTACCTGGTTTGCTTGAAAACCTCAATGGTGCATAGCTCTTCTCTTTCTTCAAGCTGTGTGTAGGTGGTTTGAATAGGCTCGTATCCCTTGGTGTGGTGTCAAATATGCTTTGTAATTACTACATTTTTTTTCTTCACAGTAATTTCATTAATCATGTTCTCCAGGTTCTGCCTGGGACATTGCATGCTATTTTGTCATCTTCCTTTTACAGATGTGGCCATGAGAGGAGCTGCTACTGTAATTTCCTGATGCTACCACAGAGGTAGCTACAGCACAGTCAAACCTCTTCCTATCCTGAGATCATGGGTGGGTAGTCTTCTAACTGTAGCAGGTGTTTCTGTTTGTCCTTATACTTAGAAGACATTATTTTAAAGAATAAAGAACTGAACTGATGTTACACAACTTCAAGTAAACTTTAATCCAGATGCAGAATGAGGCACTGTGGGTCTAGAACAGCCATTGTTGACTTGAACTTAGAGCAACGTCACACTCTGAGCTCACTAGTACTTTCCTGTGGAGGTCTCGGACAGCTCAGGAAATGTCATAATAGACACACACAAAGTCCATGTCCCACAAAGGACATATAAGCAGTTAATAGTTGTTGGAGGAGTGTTCTTCTCAGGTATTGTTGCCACCTGTAAGTTGCCCATGATTCTTTAAGTAACACCATTTCATTACATTGGGGGATATTTGCTTATGTCACCTCAGGAAAACTCCTTCCATGCATCCTGTCCTCCCCCAGGGGATGAAAGCAAAGTGCCCAGGTTCATAATGCATATGGCCACAAATGGCTGTTATCTTTGTATACTTTAGAAATGAATTTTACTTTGTTGTCTTCCATGTAGTATGTCTCTTGCTAATCATACCATTGTCAATCTATGCACTCTTGCATTTACTCATTTATATGCTTGTTCAAGAAATATTTTTGAATGTTTATTAGATGTCAAATATTGTACTGGGTGCCAAGAAAATTATAGTACAAATATTGCAATACCATGCCAATTCTTAAAACTCCAAAGTGGATTCCAATATACGGTCAAATAATAAATAGAATCTCACATACTATTGATGAAGATGAGCTAAGGTTTCGATGGATAGTGCTCATGGGTTTACTCTTTACAGCTCCACCTTCATGAGTTACTTTGCTTTTTAGCTAAATAGCTAAAAGAGAGTCTGCAGAGATCTCTCTTACTTAGTGTTTCAGATGAGACTGGTGCCATCACTGGAGTATTGCTAGTCACAAAGCCCAATGCTTCAGCAAGGCAGGCTGGAAACTTCGGAGGTCCTTGGCACAGGGTAGGCACACCTGGTACCAAGTTCAAGTGCATGTGTGAAGATGAATTGCTTAAACTAGGATGGTAAGAGTGAGGGCAGCTAAAGAGGACTTTGTAAAATGCATTATCAATAGAAAGAGCTGCATACGTGGAGACGGTGAAGTAGAAAGGAGCATGATATACCTGAAGTTTGACTGAAATTTGGGCTGAAGTTTGACCCATAGGGCTGAGCTGTAAAGAGGAAGAAGGGTGATGGCAAGAACTCACATTGGAAAAGTAGGCAGAAGGAAGTACGTGGGCACAGATTATTCAGGGAATGCTAAGACCTTTCAGTCTTCTGCACATGATATAGTTGAACTTTCATATGATTTTAAGCATGGTAGTGATGTTGTGCTATTTGCTCTCAGCCATCTAAACAGACAAAACATGGAGATTGTTCATTATAAGGATTTGTTCCAAGTTGTCATTGTGAATGATACATGGAGAATTTATGAAGAGGACAAGAACTTGTCTTGGATACTATTGCAATAGTTTTCAGAAACCAAGCAGACATAGTAGTTATGGTAATAGAAGGTATGGGTCTTGGTATTGAATGTCTCTCCAGGATCCATGTGGAAAATCTGGGAAGCCCAGGTGCACTATTCTGGAGACGTACTAAGTGGGGCCTAGTAAAAATCCCTGGGTCATTGGTGGCATACATTTTGTTCATAAATCATATATATATATACACATATATATGTATATATATATATCATTTGTGTGTGTGTGTGTGTGTGTGTGTGTGTATGTGTGTGTGTGTGTGTATGGTTTTTAAAGTAGAACCCTGGCCTGCCCCTTTTTTCTACTTTCTGTCTGGCCCTGTGAGCATCCTTATTCCACATACTTTTACCATTCTTCTATTGACCCTGAATAGAGTTACACCACAATATTTATATTTTCAATTTATAAAACTGTGACCCAAATAAATCCGTTTTTAAATGAAGTTAGCTGACCATGGTATTTGATCGCAGTGATACAAAGCTACTAATAAGGAACAATAAAAAGGAAAGAAACTGATATAACTGAGGAATCTAGTATATGGACTAAAGGGTGTGAGTGGTTGGATGGAGAGCGTACAACAGTTGTCCTTTTATAAGAACGTCGGCGGTCAGAAGGCTAGAACGTGTCAAGCATGTGTTAGTTGTGATAAATTGTCACACGTTCAGCTTGAAAGCATGTGGAGCAGGAGTCATTTGTTAGATTCGTAATTGGGAGATGGGTGCTTCTTGATTTATAGTCATCCAAACCGTAGACGCCAGTGGGAGGTAGGATGATTCACCGGTACTTTGAGAAACCTAATGGTTAATGTTGCAAGAGTTGAAGGAAGGATGGACCAACAGGTGAGAACAAAGAACTGTAGACTGGGGAGAAAGTGCGAAGAGGGTACAGTGGAGGAAGCAAAGGGAAGCCTCCCTGTTGGACAGGCAGGAGGCTACAAGGATAAAGTCGGGCAATGTCAAGTGTCCTTATATCAGACTGGTAAATATCCTAAGAGGTACCATCAGAGCCAGAGTAGCTTGGCAGAGTAGCTATGCTATCAGCACAGGAATTAACTTTCTCTGCATCCCATTAGATTCTAGGAGCTGTTCTAGCCATTACACTTAACAACAACAGCACGTATTTCAGGAAGCTTTCTCTATTTCAGAACAGTGTTTAATAGAATTGGAAATTTCAACTGTCTCAGTACATAACAGACTCATATACAGCTGTAGAATTCTATGCTGAATATTGGCAAATAGTGCTTTTTAGAGGTTTTTAGAAAATGTTGTATCATAATCATGATATGCAAGCCATTTTATGTTCTTAATATCCTTTTAATTGGTCCCAAATTCGTTGCTTCTAGATTGCATTTCTGTTTAAAATTACAATGTACAGAACACCAGAGAGACTAGGCTAGTAGACATTATCAAAGGAATGAGCTAGAGGGATAGCCCTGTGGGGCAAAATTAATTATGCACAGCCTGGATAGGAAGATAAGCGTGGGAGTTTAATGATGCTGTTTTTGTGACAGTAAAGAAGTACTGAGAGAATGCTGACTGACAGCTTTTCATCTTCATGGAGGATCACCATGAGAACCGGGTTAGAATTTCTGCAGGAGATAGTTGTTTTACTTTTGAGAATATAAGTACATCCTTTCTCTCTTTCCTTTTCTTCCTCCAAACCCTTCCATACCCCCCCTTGTCCTCTTTCAATATCATGACCTACTTGTTCATTAATTGTTATTACACATAATATGCATACACACACACACACACACACACACACACACACACACACCCCTAACCTGCTAACTCTATACAATGTTTTGGATGTTTCAGGGCTGGCCAGGTGGTGTTGAATAACCAGTTGGTGTGTTCTCTGGCGAAGACTATTTCTCCCACTCTCAATACTACTTAGTTGCCTGTAGTTCCTTGAGTAAGGTTGAGGCCTAGTGGTCTTTCCCCCACATACTTTAGTGTGTACATTGCTGTTGTCCCTTCCTGCTCAGCTTATGTTTAGTTGATGAGAATTTATGGGTGTAGCTTCTTGCCTTACTAGGATATACAGTAGCACACAAAGCAACATCCCTGAACCTCTGGCTCTTAAAATATTTCCACCCCCTCTTTAGCAGTGTTTCTCAAGCCTTAGGGGCAAGAGCCGTGTTGTAGGTATATCCATTGGGACTGGGCTCTACAACTTTACACTTTTTATAGGTTGTGGTTTTCTTTAATGGTCTTTGGTGGCAAAGAAGTTTCCTTGATGAGGGCTGAGGACTACACTTATCTGTGGGTATAGGGACAGATACTTAGAATGTAGTTGGTAATTATAATGGTTTAATAAAGTGTAAGTTGTAGGTCTCCTCTAAGACCCATGAACTCAGTTGCCTGGTTAGTTGGCTTGGTTTCCAGCAACATTGTTTCCCTGCTGTTGAGTCTTCTATTTTTCTTAAACTTTCCCCAAGCCCCCTCATCCCTTGCTCACCTCCTGTAGATCCCTTCCTTCCCAATAATCTTCCTTCTATGTTCATATCACATGTATTCTATTACTATTAAGACCTATTTTTTCATCGTATAGTCTCTTTTCTAGCTTTGTGACAGCAGTACACATACATACAAATACAATAATTAAAGTCTAGAATCTGCATATGATAGTAAATATGGTGAATTTGTTATTTTGAGTCTTAATTGCCTTCTTTCAACTAGTTCCCAGTTTCATTCATTTTTTTGCAAATGTCAAAATTTCATGTTTCTTTATGGCTGAATAATGTCTACAGTGTATGTGTATCATATTTTCTTTACCCAACTGTGTGCTGATGAAAAACTGATTCAATTTCCTATCTGTTGTGAATAGTATATCAATGTCATGGATATATTAAGTATCTTGATAAATTCTTTTTTATTTTGAAAGTATTCTTATTTATTTATTTATTTATTTATTTATTTTTTACTTAATTTTATTTTTTACTTATTCACTTTACATTCCACTCACTGCCCGCCTCCTGGTCACCCCTCCCACAATCCTTCCTCCATCTTGACCAAAAAATATATTTAGAAAACAAACTTTATTGACTTCTGAGACGTAAAAGCAAAAGAAGCAAGGTGGGCTACACAGCAGAAACAGAGAACAAACCCAAGTGCTCAGGCTTCATGCTGGTAGTCTATCTCCGCCCTCTACTGACTCTGGCCACTGCTATTCGAATACAAAAGTCCCCTTCCTCCTGGCACTCTACTGAGTCTAGGTCTCCAACCCATTTCAATCCACTTTGTGTTGAAGCAATCAACAAGTCACTGACCCACTGTAGAGCCTTTCTTCCCCACCTCCCCCCACCTGTGTGAACTGCATCTGCTTCCTTTTGCAGAGTCAGAGCACATTTTAGCATTTTGTTTTGTGGTTTTGATATATAAAATCCTGGCCCTCATAAGACCCTTATAATTTTGAGATGACATATTAGTCTTAAATCTCCAAAGATCCCCAAACAATTACTAAGCAGATTTAGGTGTCAAAGTATTTGTGTTTTCTTTTCCTTAAATCATGTCTGCCACTTTTTACAAGTGGAAAATTTGTTCCCAAGAAAATATGTATGTGTCTGAGCTTTTAGAGGTTAAACAACCCCAACAAAAAAAAATCTCATTATGTTAATATGCTGGTACCACAAGTCTACCATATGGCAATGCTCAGCAGAGAAGAATGTGCAGACTAAAGTATTTTTGTACGAAGATTTTCTAGAGGAGTTAGGGAGGGCCTAAAGGGAGGAGACTTAACTCTCTAGGTGCCACATACACCAGATGTCCTGCTAATTTATCCCCAATGTTCCTTCGATTTATTTTTCAGTTCCTATCTAAAGGCAGGCTACACTATTTTTGCATTCTTAACTTCTAAGTGTGAGTGACAAGGGAGGGGGACTTCATTTACAGTTGCTGACTGCAGTCATTGGATGGGAGAATGAATGCAAAGAAGCTCTGATAACAAATATTCACAGTCAGAGATCTAGTCGAGTCCATTGGAGGCATGGGTTTCCCACGGAGACAAAGTCAGATGATAAGTAGTTAAAGGTAAACCGCAAAAAAGCAGCGTGGCATTAGAATGAGGAGATCAGACAGCCTATGGTGGGACGTTAGGCAGCAATGGGGGAAAACATGGCTCGAGTTCTAAAGACAGAGGGTTTTAAAGTATTTTTTAAAAAATCTAAACTTGAGCCGTTCACAGGCTGAGGGACTAAGTTGTAATCATCACCATTGTCGGTTAGTCATTTGCTGAGGATCAGGTATACTATGACCACGACAGTTAGTCCTCCATCAATTCTCTATAGAAAGATGCGATGATCTTCATTTTACAGATGGAGAAACTGAGTTTTAAAGAAAGCAATTCACTTGCCAAAAATTACATCTCAAGGACGGATGCAGGATTTGAACCCAGACCTGTCTGAGTCTACATGCTGTCCTCTTGACTTCTGCACTATGTAGCATATGAAATTTAAGCACACTGGCTCTTCCTCATCATGGTGGGCCTGGATCGTCATACTGGAAAGGAGAAACCAGCACAGTGATAGGAGTATTCCTACAGAAAAAATAATAAAGGTGCAGGAGAAGGGGCCTAGTGATTGTCTTGGTTTCTCACACACCCTTGCCTATGGTTGCCATAAGGATTCTGGGTAATAGGCTAAGTTTTAATAACTTATGCATGAGATAAATGTTTAACTCTCCTCCATGCCCATTCATACATAATGGAGAAAAGATTCATACAGACTCATAGCTTAAAGCTGGATTCAGCCGTGAGCTCTCACCTTCCTTACACCTGTGCTCCTGCCACCAATCCAGGGCAAACATATGGGACCAAACATTGTCCATAAATGTATTCAAAGTACTCTCATGAATGTATACTGCATAGAGCTCCACCCTCATACTATGTCTCAGGCACTGGGGCATATGGGAAGTGAATTAAGAGATCAAAGAGTCATCAGAAAGGTATGCGTTCGGCCAGGTTTCTTGCTCTCAGTTCATTTTCCTTTGCATAATGGCAGATTCTGTAGGATTCTTGGACTAAGTGTATATCCAAATTTGTACACCAACAGCACAAAGCTGAGACTTTTGCCTTGGGCTCTGATCAAATTTTCTTTGGTTGTGCCAGGTGTGTGAAATGAAGTGTTATTGATTTGAATCCACATCTGCTTGAAAACTGCTTCCTGAAAAATCCAAGACTAAGCATTTCCTATTTTGCAATCACAAGCGTGGTATCTTCCCACTCAAATTCTGCAAATATTTGACATGTTCTATATATTAAATATTTGAATTCAGTCAAGCAAAATGTGTGCCCCTGGGAAACCTAATATCTGCTGAGTTGTCAAATCCAGGGATTTTTACCAAGCAAGGGGAACACAGATGAAATTAAACTAACTTGGGAGCAACAGTCAGGCTGCCTCTCAAGGATAATCCTCTATGTCTAAATTATATATGTGTTACTTTCTCTCATTTGCACAACCAATTATAGGGAAGTTTCTTATTGTGAGATGCAATAATTTGATATAATTGGAACAGCTTCAGCATTTTTGAAGGTGGTTTCCCTGGCAGAACAAAATCTTGGGGAAAACAAATTATGTTGATTTACTAGCAATTCTGCAAATGAGTTGTCTGGGGGACTCAGGAGGAGTCTTTTATGGAGTACAAAGAAACTGCTCGCTATTTGACATTTTAAATTGCTTGCCTGGAATATGCAAAACTGCAGCTATATAATTGAATGTTCTAATTGCATGTTGTCTCTTCCAAGGCCACCAATTTCCACTTGGATTTGGAGACATTCTGTGTGCTAATCAAGAGAGAAATGATACTCATTTTTCCTCAAGTTATAGAGGGCAGAACAGGGCTGTGAACATCCAGGGGAAGCCAAGATTTTAAGTCTGTACTAAATTCCTATTCAAGATTCACTTTGATAACTCCACAGCTTTACTGAAAGTAGCTGATGGGAAGCCAGTCATCAATAGGGTAGCATGAGGACAGATGACATTTGACAGCTTAAAAATCACCTAGTCTAATAAACTGAGGGCTAGCTGGGCTTTAGAGACAATCAAGGGAACCTGCTGTTCACTCTACCAACAGGAGGAATGGTGCAAAGGAAGGGGCTGAATAGAGGCTGAGAGATAAAAGATCATAAACACTTGACAATAGGCTTATGTCAGATTTACAGTTTAGAAAGACTCCTTGGATCTTTACACTACTGGTGTAACACTGGGTTCAGGAAGATCATGTTTTGACAGGTAGAAAGAAGATGATCTGAATATATGAATGTGTGATAGAAGACACAAATGATTGGGTCAAAGTGCAGAGAACAACTGACCATGAAGTGCCTAACACCAGCGTGGACATCTGCAATGTTACTCTGAATACCCAAGGCTCAGGGACTACTATAGAAGAAGAGTGGAACTATTGTAAGAGCCAGAGAATTGGGAAGTCAACAGTGAGATTGTGTTTCCTAGAAATGACAGGGAGGCTATACCCATGATACCTCCACTATATGGCTGCCAAAACAAGACTTGAAGAATGATAACATCAATAGACATGCCATCATGAAATGGGTGTGAAGTGGAAATTTCTGGTTTCTTTGGAGACTCAATTGTGTCATGTGATGGTTTCTGGAAACTGGCTTATGAGAGGATGCTTTGCTGAGGTAGACACATGGGAGGATATTTTGCTGAGAACAGATGTGTGGTGTTTTACTGGAAGCTGCCTGGATAAAGGGAATGTGATATTTTGCTAGACCAAATACATGAGAGAGCACATGATGTTTGGAAAGGGTATAAATACAACACAACAGACAGTGGGCAACAGGGCGGCATTGGTTCTCCTTGCCACTCTTTGCTGATCTTCACTGGGCTTTGTTGAGAGTTGGTCTTCACTGACAGTGCTATGGCATTGGTTTGCCTTGCTTTCTTCACTGATCACCATTTGTCATGACTTTGTAGAGAGAAACGCACCAAAGAACTGGTGGTGCGCAGGTGGCTTCTTGCCATCTCTACAGACTTGGGCTGATTGGCACAGCCTTGCAGCTTCTTCTGGATTGAACTGTCTTGCCGATTCCTGAATGGTGTTTGTGAGTAGATTGAGCTAGCACTGTTGATTCATGTGAACTGAACTACTGATATCTTGACAATAAAGATTGGAATCTCTCCCAAAGAACTATTTCTAAACAGGTCTACATCCTCCTTTGCCCTATTAACCTTCCCTTCCCACTACTTCTGGTGGGGGATGGGTGGGCTAGAAGTGAAGCTTAAAGCATTTAAGAACACTTATTAAAGTAGATTTTGAAAAATAAAAGCCTATAGGGGTCTGGGGGTATCACCAGGCTTCATCTCTAGACAAAGAGCTATTGGCACATAATGACTGCTGAGAGGGATAATTGTTCTTTTCTGGGAATGAATTACCCTGATTGATTATTTAGAATCAAATGGTCATCCCTGAAGCCATATGCATACAAACAATGCTAAACAGACTCTACATGTTGTATTTATATATTTATGTATGTTAGTGCACATGATGCATATTATGCAATATATATGTGTGTGTGTGTGTGTGTGTGTGTGTGTGTGTTGTGCACATAAGAATGTGTGTAACAGTAATAAAGAAAAGAGGCCATGAACTTAAGAGAGAGTGAGAAGGCAGATGGAATATATTAGAAGGAAAAGGAAGGGTGAAATGATATAATTATATTTTAATTAATATTTTTATAAAGGAAAAGGCCCCCACTTATTATGGGAAACTTCCCTAGGAGTCTTTTTTGAGCAATGACTGTCTTTAGTTTTATTGAACTCCTATATCCCATCACCTTTCTTATTCAATATATCAGTGATCATCATTGTTTTTCTTAATTCGTCTGATACAATTTTAGTCATATTATTCTTAAGGCCACTTTTATTTTATTATGTTTAAGAAAAGTTAGCCTTATGTTCTTAAATAAACCTTGCAGGTGGAACCTGCAACCCTTTTCATTTCTGTGCTCCTGTCTGAAATCATAAGATGATAGCTTTACCTTAAATTCTAAAATGGAATTTCAGTAAGTCATTACAAGCAGAGCCCCAAAAATCACAATAGCAGGGTATAAAAATAGAGCAACTGTCAAAGTCAGATAAAAGTATCATTAAAAATGTTAAGTAATGAGAAAGCTTAAGATGGAGGAGGAAGAGGAGGAGGAGGAGGAGAAAGGATTGAGCAAATAACAGGAAGGAGGCTGATTATTCAAGGAAATGGATTCAGGTTTAGTGCTTAGGATAAATTAGGAATGTATAGCAAGGGTAATTGTTGTAGGGAAAGGAGAATACTAAGACTGTCTATGTTAGGTAATTACCATGGAATGGAGTTAGAATGGAACTTCACATCTTCCATATATTTAAGCTTTAACAGTTTAAGCTTGAAAACCACTGAAACCCCCTACTCTCCAAATTTAAACTGGGGATAAAATAACCATGTTCTATAATTTCATGGGCCATAGCACATAAAATACCCAGTGGATAGTCATCCCTGAAGATGAGCTGAAGTTCAAGGAACTGAAAATGGCAGGAGATCCAGCAGTTGCAACCAGCAGAATAAGGGGGTTGGGCCCATGTTTTAAATTGTATTAAAATACAAATGAATTTGCATCTTAACCATTTTAAGAATGCAGTTCCTGCCGTTCAATACTGTCATATTTTGCAGTCATCACCAGTTTTCATCTCTAAACTCTTTCATCATAGAAAACAGTCTAATACCATTAACAAGCACTCAGGTCTCTATCTCCAAGCCTAGGACAATTCCACTCAACTATCTGGTGCTAAGACTTTTGACTACTTTCAGTGTGTCATGAAAGCATAATCAGAAGATTTGTTTTAGTGACTGCTCCTCAATTAAATGTTCCCTCCTAAATTCCCTTTGAAACTTAATTGCATTATAGAGGTATTGAGAAGTAAAACTTTTAATGGGCGTTCTTTGCAGTTCTCATTGTCATCAAATTCGGTCCTCACTGTCCTCAGGAGGGACATACTTCCTGTCTATCTAACTCCTTTATAAACTTTTGTCCACTGAACTGAACATTGAATTGGATATGCCTTCATTCTGAATAAAATTAAAGGACTAGAATTAATTTGTTGTAAAATCTTCTACCATTTTTGATACTCTATGAGTCTTCTTTGTACAGGCATATTGGTTGGAATTTAAACTAATGACCAGAATAATATTGAATTGATTACTGAGACAGTACCAAGCATTTACTGGTTACCTATCATATACTCTTAAGAGATTAGCTGTTGTCAGGCCTGATGGCTCTGTATATTGATATTTGTTGTATATCAATAGAACTCAAGATCAAAATTTTTTCTTGCTTATATTCAAATTTAAATGTATGTGAAGTCAGAAAACAAACTTAGTGGCATCTTAGGAGGTTTCTTGTCTCATGATGATGTGTCAGGGCTTTTATTTTTAATTTTACACACTTGCGTGCGTGCGCCCATGCATACACACACACACACACACACACACACACACACACACAGGCATGCACACACATGCGCGCGCACACACACACATACACACACACACACACACACACACACACACACACACGCACGCACACGCAAACATACACACAGACAGCTTTTTACCCTACAGGTAGGTTTCTTGTAGATATATTATGGCTCCAGGTTTAGTGTTTTTTTATGGGCTTCCTGAGTGATCAAACAAGAGGATGTTTTGCATCTGTATTTGTTCCATGTGCCTTTTCTTGAGCTCTCTTTCTTCTCTTTGTTTTGTCGTATTCACATGTATTAGTTTTTGTTTTATCTTATTACAGTATATTTTATTATTATCCCTAGAAACCTGGTTGTTTTATAATAGAGACAGAGAGTTCTGGATGGGAGGAGAGTTGAGAAGGGGAAACTGTAATCAGGATATATTATATAAGACAAAAAGCCATTTTCAATAAAAGACAAAAAAAATTAAAAAAAAATAAATATAGGTGAACTCAATTTGTAGTAGTTCATTTCTGCTCTGTATTGATAATGGTTAGGCTCAAATGGACATTTGCCCTTGCCTAGAACTGGCAACTAACTGGGTTGGTAGAGCATGTGTCTATCCATTCTTGTATTCTTCAAGAACCTCTCTGAGAGTTTTCCTGTGGTAGATAAAATTATTCCAGCAGTTAAAAAAGGCAAGACATAACAGTCAGGCATAGTTTAGATGGATGTGGCATCAGGCTTGCTCGGTACTCTTTCAAAGCAAGTCATGTGAAGTGTGTGTGTGTGTATGTGTGTGTATATGTGTGTGTATATATGTGTGTATATATGTGTGTATGTGTGTGTGTATGTGTGTGTGTATATATGTGTGTATGTGTGTGTGTGTGTTACTGGACACTGAACCTAAAGATTCCAGTTGACTAGGTAGCCCTCTCTCTCTGAGCTATATCTGCAGTTTCTTCCCATGATCCCTTTGATGTCTTACTTTGATTCAGGGTATTACTGTGATCTAACATTAGCCCTTGAGCCTTCTCTGTAGTCCAGGTGTGTCTGGACTTGTCACCCTCCTACCTTAGTCTCCTAAATAGCTAGGGGTTTTGACTACCACTAGGCCTGGCTGGCATGGATTTAATAACCTAACCAAAACTTATGAAACAGATAAAATGTGAGTTTTACTCCCCATTTGAGGTTATAAACATAACTCATTTCTTGGATTGTGACAGTCCACTTGACTTATCTACCAAGTGGTTTTAGTCTAAATGGACAGCTAGTCTGAGTTCTTCAGGTTCAAGCAGGCCTCTACTAAAACACTTTCTCAGAATCTGTCCAGTTTTACTAGAAGCGATGGTCTTCATACCCTCAAATGAGGTTCTTTGGAAAGCTTGCCAGGGGTGGGGCAGTGAATTATTGCTTCTGTATCAGGATCAAACAACTCTCTTCCATTCATATCTCCCTGCCACAGAGAGTCTCCTGACCTCTTTAGAGACTGGAAGAAAGACGATGCCCTCTAGTGCTGTGGACAGTTCAGCCTGCAAGCCTGTGATTCATCATTACATTCTGAGTCAGCCCCTGAGAGGCTCCTTCGTCATCATCCATCTTTTTCTAGAAGAGATCTTTAAATCCCACTTTGTTTAAGAAGAATAATGTTGCTGCCTTTTGTGGGAGTAGGGTAAGATTTTTTTTTTCATTTTTCTTTTTTTTTAATTAGGTATTTTCTTTATTTACATGTACATTTTCCCTTTCCCAGGTTCCCCTTCAAAACAAACAAACAAACAAACAAACAAAAACAAGAACAAATCCCTTTTGCCTCCCCCTTCCCCATGCCTGTCATCCCACCCTCTCCCACTTATTGGCCCTGGCATTCCCCTACACTGGGGCACAAAACCTTCACAAGGCCGAGGTCCTTTACTCATATTGATGATCGAATTTGATTTTTTAAAGCATATTTTTTTTCAGGTTAAGGAGGAGATTTTAAATACAGATAAGCGTTATTTGTGAAATTCCTAGGGTTTCAAAGTTGCACCACTTCCTGAGATCATCATCACCTATGTATGCTACAGAGGATGGCTATTGCTGATAACAATTTCTCTTTGCTTTTTTCTCAGAACTCTAGTTTTCTACCCTTGAACTTAAGTATTTTCTGAACACTGCCTCTACCCATAGCTTTAGAATAAGAAGACAAGACTATGAACAGTCATGGGATTTTATTGTGTTGACATTAGTTCACGAATGAGCAGGTATCTTAAATAATATAATGGCAATGAATCTGTAGCAATGTGAAGACTATTGTCTTTTTCTTTTCTTTGTTGGAGGAGGAAGGAAAAGCCAGTTGTCTTTAGGGCTCCTGGTGGCTATCTTTTTCAAGCCCTAATGTGTGCAGGACATAGAGGCAGGGAGGCATGAGGAAGACTGAGTAGAAAAGAAGAGAAGACGTTGACAGTGCCATCAGTGACACCACAGGATCCAGCTTTACCTGAGTCAGCTTTTAGGGATATGAATGAATACATTCCTTTTTGATATAATTTAACATAAGTTCAGTTATATTGTTTCTCATTTAAAATGTGCTGTCTAATATATATCTGGACTCCAAAAGGAAGATGATATTCTGGGATTATAAAATCTGATGCAGGCTGCACCTGATGCAGTGTATACTTTCAATGGAGGAATATACTTTGAAAGGAAGGGTGAATATAACTCAGAGGAGAGAAGCTGCACCCCTATTCTATTGCTGGTAGAACCATGGGTAGGGAGGATCTTAACATGATTCCTGAGCTGTAGAAACTTGCATGGGTAGAGAACACACAGCCATACAACTTGTTTTTACTGCAAAGACCAAACTCAAGCTGAGACAAATCTGCATTAGCTTGACTTCCACACACAGAACCATTTGCATTACAGTTAATTTAATAGACATTTAAGGAGCACATAGTATGTGCCAAATATTTGTCATAAAGAAAACAACAACAACAATAATATCCTTATACTAAAATTTTCAGAAAAAAAGAAGGGAAAAGTACTGATAAGAGATCCATCCACATAGGATGGCAAGGCATTCCTGCACAACATGCCAACACTACAGTAAGTTGTACCTAGAGTTTATAAAAGTGCATCTTAAATGTTTACCCTTGGTTACTCCCCCCACACACATGAAAAATAGAAAAATAAGAATAATCAAACCAAGTTTTTATTAAAGTCGAGTTATGAAGTTGAAACTGTCATCTATTCTGAGATTTTATAATCTTTCCCCCATCCTGATGTGTTCTGTGTATTGTAAAAGGTGTGTGTGTATGTAAATGCATCTGATTTTATTTTGAGAAGCAAAAGCCCATCCACTTTAAGAATAACGTCTCTATAATAGTGCTTTAGTGATAACTTGTCTAGGTCATGGCGGGAGGCAGGTTTTGGGGAGAGGTTAATTAGAATGTTAAAGAAGCAGAGTGAAGGCTACAGGGAGCTGTGCAGAGATATGGAGGACTCATGTGGCAAAGCTTGCCCAGGGAACAGCATTATTGGGGGAGGGGGGGTTAAGATAATAGTAAAGGAAGGGTTGGCAAATGCCAGACTTGAAATAGCTAGCTTGGTTTAAATATTAAAAAGTTTGAATGTTGTGCTAATGAATTTTAATTTGATCCAATATGCAGTTAGAGCCACTGAGGCATTTTAACTTGGGGACATTTAGAAAGATAGATGCATAGAGAAGTAAGTCAGACTTGCTGATTGTTACATTTTCAATGGATGTAAAAGTAGAAGCTACTTTGTAAATGAGAATACTTACTTAAATAGATTATTCATGGATACTGACTTAAGAATAAACCTCTCAAGAAATCTCATCTGTCAGCAGAAGGACTTGGTTATTGAGCCCTGCAAAAATATGAATGTCAAACTTGGCTTTACAGAGTTAGGTCAGTGCTTTGTCTCTCTGTCTCTCTCCCCTCCTTCTCCCTTACTTCCTTTAGACCATTGCAAGTTTCCAGCAGCTCTGATTATTTCATTTACTTTGTAGCTGAAAGAAGTGTGATGTCCTACAATCTGACTGTTGGTAGATGCCAAATTCTTTTCAGAGGAGAGTTTTAGGAGTCCAGGAGGCATCCAGTTGCTTTTAGAAAACACCTGGGAAAGACAAAACATGCCTAGTCTGGGACTGTTTAGTAGATGCATGGCCAGGAGACTGTTGCTGGCTACATTTGCTTCATTATAAAGGAAACTAACATTAAGAGCTTTTAAGTTGCCTCATGCATCCACCTCTCTACACTGCTGTCCTGAGTTAACTTGAGACATTGTACAGTAGAAAACAAGCTGGCTTTTGGTTGGTGGGAAGGCCATTGTTCTGGATTTTGCTTGTTATTTATGAGAGCTGATGGGACAGCTCAGCTTCTTGTTCTTCACTCATGTGTGGATATTTGCCAAGTACCATGATTTTCTCCATTAAAGGTCCTGTTGCTGGGCACTGGGGTGTGGCTATTGGAAAGAAAGAGAGGCAACTTCTCTTCTGGACTAGCTTATTCCTACTTCAAGAGCACCACTTCCTTCTCTTCTTTAATGGGCCAAAGATTCTTTCCAAGGTCCAAGGGATTGTTAGTCTATTCATTCCTGCTTTATTAATTATCTTCTGAAAATATTGACACTGTGGCAAAATTGGGGATTCTATTTACCTTCTCTGTCATGCTCAAAGTAACTCTTATGACAAATTACCATCACCACCACTCCCTTCCATGGTATTACCTTTATATCTTCCTGAGGACATTGTAGCTAAAGGCAGACCTTCACACCCCCTTCAGGCTTTGGTTGGTCCTCCTTATTTTTCTAGGTCTGATGACAAAAACAGTCTCCTGAGAAAGCAGATGAGCATTTTATTGAGCCAACAGGCCTCAGTTCTGCCCATACTTTGCATCAAGCATTGTTCCATGAAGGTTTTACAGAGTGATGGTCTTCAGATACCTAGAGAGAGGAGAGTCCTGAACAAGACCTACAATTGAGAGACAGAGCATTGGGATTGTAATTTAAGGTTCCCTCTACCTTCAAACTTGGTGGAAAAGGGGGAGACCAAAGCTATAGGCAGGCACTGAAGTTATAGGGTAGGGACCCTGACATTTGTCTTCAAGGGAAGGAAGATGCGTAGATGGAGAGGGGTAAGAATGGGGCCCTCTAAAAAGTCACTTTTCTGGATTACTAGTCTTAATTATGTAACATGTGGGAGGGTGGATATAGGGCTCATTGCTGTGTGGAATGTGATGGAGGGGAGTTACAGTTTGGAAGTCTATGGAACTGGAGTCATAGATGTCTATGAGCTACCTTGTGGATGCTAGGACCTGAACTCAAATCCTCTGCCGAAGCAGAAAGTGCTTTTAACCATCAAGCCATCTCTCCAGCTCTCTTGACTAGAGCTCCTTTTGATTTTAGAGGATGACCTTCAAAGGTTGGGTGGGGGAAAAGAATTCATTGCATCAAGGAAAGAAATGTCTTCTACTTTCTTCCTTATTCGTAACTTTTAACTTCCCTGAAAAACAATAGGCATGACTGCTACACCCTGCATGATGTGGTCCTGGAAACACAACTGGGGTTACTAGACAATGAAGAGATGACAAACACACAGACACACAGACAGAAAAATGGGATCAGGCAAGTTGTGCTGGCTCTGATGGAAGCCAATTACTATACAACCTGAAAACTCATGGGGTTCATCTTATAAATCCAATAGAAGAGTTGCGTTTATGGTATTCAGATGGACAAAAGGTATGACAACAGTCTTTGGTATTTGGCCAAAATGGCTTTCCTCTTATACTGTGGTGATGGGAAGTTTTCCATTTTTATACAACAAGCAAAACAGAATATTCTCTCCCAAACTGCCTGTGTCTTCACACTGAAGATCACCCAATACTTTGGTAGCATTTTGCTAACACAGAAAGCTCTTTCCTAATTTGATGAGCTCGGAGAAAGGCAGTGATAATTTAAGTATGTGTGGTTTCTTTTTTCAGGAACATTTTGAAGGAACCTGGCCTTCATCAAGTGACCTTTCTACCACTTCATGCTTGTTACTTTAAGTTTAACAGCCAATTAAATTTGCATAGGGATGAGTCTACAGAGGGCTCTGGTTGAGAGAACCGAAATGCTATAGAACATTTAATAAGTTGTCAGTGTATAAATCACCAAAGTTCAGGCTCAGAAACTTGTTAAGTTCAGAAGAGAATCAGCAAGATTTTCTGAATTAAGGGACTCTCATACTTGAGTTGAGAAAGGCAAAGAATCAGAGTTGGTTCTAACTCCATTAGACAGAAAGGGAAGCGTTATGTTTCAAAGAAGGGTCTTATGGTTTTTTTTAGGTACCTTTACACAGTAAAGAGATAGCAAATTCTCATATTTAAATTTTTTATTTTATCTTGAAGTGTGTGTGTGTGTGTGTGTGTGTGTGCGCGCGCGAGCGCGCGCGAGTGCATGTGTGTGCCTATAGAGTTCAAAGAGAACATTGAGTCCCTAGATCTAAGGTTACAGGCAGCTGTGAGCTGTCGCATGTGGTTTCTGGGAACTGAACCCAGGTCATCTGGAAGAGTAGCAGGAGTTCTTAACTGCTAAACCCTCAACCTCAACACAGATACACTTTCTTTGTTTTTAGCTCGCAGTGCATTCAATTTACTGTGTTAAAATGGATGGGTATCCACTGAGATCATATATCTAGGATAGGTCAATGGACATGAAACTAAATTTGAAACAAAATGGTCTGTAGTCTGTGTATAGAAGGAAAAAAAAAGGTCAAATTCAGGGAAGCAAGCAATATCAGGCAAACTCCAGCCCATCTTCTTCCCTGTTCTAACCTTCCCTAGCAGCCCTGGCTCCTTTCAGCTCCTTGGTGCCTCAGCCACATCTTGATACTTTTTATTTGTTTATGCCTTGAGGTTATTTGCAAGCTAAACCATCCTACATGGGAAATCTCCACTAATTAAGATCGAAGTCTACCATTGTCTGGGTAACCTTCTGGGATTCAGCACAGTATAGAGGACTTCCTTTTGCTAGCCGCTCTAGCCGCTCTCCAGCATGGATTGTGTGTGTGTGTGTGTGTGTGTGTGTGTGTGTGTGTGTGTGTGTGTTCGAGAGTGACTATCTTCAGAATGTCTCATGGCCTTAGTTAGATTACAGTTTCAACTTCCTTTCTTCTGATAGCACCTGATTCCTGAAATGCTTTCCCACGCTAATGAAGCATTCCAGTATTGGCCTTCAGCCAATAGCTCATGTTTCTAACCCCTGTCCCCGAAAACCATGTAAACCTTGGATCACCCCAAGTAAAATTGTTCTTCCTGCAGCTGTTCTGGATGCAGTCACTGAGCTTCCACCAGATCCATTGTCATTTCTGCTCTCTTTGTCCTCCTTGGCCGTTATTGGTTGATGCTCCCCAAGGGCAGGGAGAGTCACCTTCTACCACATGCTTCCTTATGGTCTTTACACTTCTCAATGAGGCACCTGGTCAAGAGACTACCATCACTTAGGAAGATGACACCACCCCTAGGAAGGCAGACTAACCTTAAACCATGCTAAACGTATAAGTGGAAAAATTATCCCTTGAATGAAACATTGTACTTTTCCTTTCCAGAATTCCCACCCCAGAATAGTTCCTACAAGCCACTGTGACATTGGTTGGGACTGCCTACTTTTCTGAATCCCGATTCCAATCCCACTCTCAGTCCTTTCTTAGCAGGCACAACTTTTCCTTTATGTTTTTGCTGTCTCTCTTTGGATGCTTGCCAGAACCTAAGGAGGCATTTTCTGTTATTTGGGTTTTCTTATTCATTTCCTAAAGCCCACCCCCTCCTTGTCATGTGGATGCCTGTAACTGCTCTCTTTGCAGGCTTCACTCAAGCAACATAGTCTTTGTCCCCTTCTCCCTCTCACCGTCATCCTTCAGGCAGCTGCCAAGATTGACAGCTTGCCTTCACTGAGGGCTTTTGCTTTTCAATGGTAGTAAAAATTTTCCTCAAATTTCTATTTCAGTGTCTTTTTCAACTTCTTTTATTAATGAGACTAAGAACCCCAAGAAGGGACTCTAATTTTTCAGATATTATCTGGAGACCATGAAGGGACTCCCCAAAATTTCTAGTAATAGTAGAGGACATTGAAATACTGTTCCTGAAACAACAGCTTCTGTTTAATGCCAGAGAGACTGTGGCAGGGTCCAAAAGAAGTTGGGAGTTTCAATGCACTTGGAGAAGCAAGAAAACCTATTGGGGAATGGAAAAATAGGAAGTGTCGTGTACTGCGAAGAAGTGTTGGTGAAACTTAGAGGATTTGTGGTGGGGGAATATGAAAAAGGCATCTCAGGTGTTCTAGTTTTATGTCCATTGTGACAAATACAATAATAAAAACCAACCTCGTTGGGTTAGTGGGGGATTCATTTGACTTCCATATCCAAGTACCAATCCATAACTAGTAGGCTCAGGATTCAAACACTCAACTAGGAACAGAAGGAGACCTTGAAGGAAGGCTGTTTTGTTGTTGTTGTTGTTTATTGGTTATTTATTTACACTTCAAATGTTGTCCCCCTTCCTGGTTTCCCCTCTGCAAACCCCCGATTGCAGCCCTCTTCCTCCTGCTTCTATGAGGGTGCTCCCCCACCCACCCTTCCTTCCACCAACTCCCACCTCACCACCCTAGCACTCCCTTACACTGAGGCATCAAGCCTTCACAGGACCAAGGGAGCCCCTCCCATTGATGCCAGACAATGCTATCCTCTGCTACACATGTAGCTGGAGCCATGGGTCCCTCCATGTGTGCTCTTTGGTTAGTGGTTTAGTCCCTGGGAGCTCTGGGGGAAGGGCGGGGTCTGATTGCTTGATATTGTTGTTTTTCCTATGGGGTTGCAAAAACTGCCTCCTTGCTCTGGCTTAGGTTCAGCAGATTTCTTAGGCCACTAAGGCCAACCTGCCCAGGGATGCTACCAACTACAGTGGGATGGAACTTCCTACATAAATCATCAATCAAGAAAGTACACCACAGTCATGTCTATAGGAAGGTCTGATAGAGCTAATTCTTCAGCCAACCTCTACCAGATAATGTCAAAGAGACTGCCAAGGTTAGCCAACACAACTGCCTTCAATGGATGGGAATGGCCATGTGCCCTGTGAAGTCTGAAGTCTCTAAGCTTCTACTTGTCTCTCATTCTACTGGAATCCAGATGTCTAGGGAGTTTGCTTTAGAAACTACGACAGGCCGTTCCTTTCTTTTGTAGAAAGATCCCAGAATCAACTATGAGGAATGACTGCCCAGATAGAGAGGTAGAGAGAACTGCTCTGCCCTTCGGATTTAGCATTTCTTTTCTGAGTCCAAGGTGCAAGGCTCTTGATTAGCCTGATACTAGTAGACACTGGTGTCAGGAGTAAAGAGTTCTGGTTCAGGGAACTAAGCAGAGACACGGTTGCAGGAGAAGCAAGGCCCATTTAATTATAGATAGCACACTTCTGAGGGAGGGAGAGCTAGCTGGGATAGAGCAGGATTTGGGGGTCATTTGCATAGTGCAGACTACTCCACTGTGTGTAACTCTACACACAACTTTCATACATTGCCGTCCTTATTATCATCTTAAATCTCCACCTAGAATTGTGTTTGGTATTACAATGAACCCCAGGCCACCTTAGGATCCTCCACAGTGCCTCAGTTTGCACTAATGGGTGGATTTAGCCAGACTTGGCCAAGAATGTGGGACCAGTCTTCAACTTTGCCAACTATTTTTTTTTTCTCATATGCTATTTTGAAACCTCTGTGCAAGGCTCTCTCAGGCCTCCTTCTATGCTCCATGTTACCACTTTAGGCTGATATTACATGTTCTTAAGCAGTAATCAGGAGAGTTGATTTTATTTTGGGGAAGAAGGTGATAACATTTATTTTTAAGGGAAGATGTTGATAAAAGGGGAAGATCAGAAAACTCACCCGGAAAAAGAAAGAAACCATGAAACCACTGAAAGTAGCTAAGATGCAGCTCAGATCTCATTTTCTCCATCTCCCTCAGCCGCACTAGAATCACCTTGTAGGAATTTTACTTAGGGATTCTGAGTTAAATACTTATTGATTGTCTTATCATCTTAACTCTGTAAGTTTTCCTCAAGAGCATTTTGACATGAGGGAATGTATCCTGACCTTTTGCGTCTTTTGTGCTATGGAACATATATCTGTGAAATTAAAAGTTGTATATCTGGGTTGACAAGATGGCTGAGTGGCTAAAGGTGCTTGTGACTAAGCCCTGTGATCTGACTGTGATCCCCAAGTCCCATGTAGCTGGAGAGAACTGGTGCACAGACTCTCCAAACATACATATGTGCACACACAAAAAATAAATAAATGTAATAAGTTTTTAAGTCATCTCTCTTTCATTTGAGATGAGAGCTATCAAGTGCAGTTATCATTTTTGCACTTAGCACTGAGTAAAAGCCAGCTGGGGAATATTAAGACTTGCAGTGGAAGTGATCCCTGATGGCTAAGATTGTCTTGTGTATTCAGGTGTCATGCTTTAAATTGCCTTTGTGTGCTCTGATAAGGATGGAGAAGGTTAAAGGAGTATTTTAGATTTGGGAGCTAAATCCCAAATCATGTTAATTGAGGAATAGATTGATCAAGCTTTTAGATCACACATAATTTGTCTCCTCTCTGTAAGTTGGGGAGTTTCTCTGGGCACTTTATTTACACTGAGTGCAAGAATTAAAGATATTTAGGTTCATAATGATATTGATAATGATGGGTGGTCATCTGATGGTCAAGATATAAACACAGTGGCAGTGGTCAACTCCAGATAGACCATCCAGGGATCTCCAAACAAAATGCAAAGAATAATGTGTGGCAGTGGTTGATGCTAGCTAGGTTGGATGAAAACATTCTTTCAAGGGGAGCTCATATAGAGCACTGCTACCTTTCTCCTAGTAAACATTTTAATTTGGTGGGTAATTAGACCCTTATGCATAGTCTTCAATCTTATATATCC
Organism: Montemys delectorum; assembly: GCA_019843815.1. Lineage (NCBI taxonomy): Eukaryota > Metazoa > Chordata > Mammalia > Rodentia > Muridae > Montemys > Montemys delectorum. Next base: position 42,690 of record JADRCD010210667.1, read on the forward strand.
ATTTATAACTTATTAAACCTTGGGTGAATGGGCTTCTGAGAAAGCAGCATCCCTTTTCTGAGAAATGTTCACTCTGAAGGAGGCACAGGGAAGGGGGAGAAGAGGCAGCCAGGTCAGAGGCTGTTGCTGTGTTCAGCAGCCCACACCTTCTAAGTGTATTCTCACTCGCTCTAATTAACTATTGACTACTTGATCTATTGCTGTTTTCAGTCTGAATTCTTCATTTACTGGAGCACAAGAATTGAAGCTACTGCCGGGATTGAGACTGGAGGAAACTGGAGACCATCCCATAACAACCCCAAAGCTTTTCTAAGACTCAAGGCCGAGTATGCATTTCGTAGCATTTTAAGTGAAAATAATAAAATATATTAGAAGAATTATATAAACTCATGAACCAGCACTTCCATGTAGATGGCCTACGTTACTATCTTTTCTTTCTTTCCTCTCTCATTCCCCAGTGTATACTTATATGTTATAAAACACTGGAGGAGGAGAGAAATCAGCTCTATTTTCTCCTTTCCCCTGCAGATGCTGATGGTGGAATAAAGATGTCCCTGGCTGCTTCTGATTCAAAGTCAATTCAAAGCATTGATGGTAGACACAGGGCAAATGTTCATCTTATACCTGTTGGTTAGAAATTAAGATTGATTAACTCTCCTGAATAAGAAGCCTGGAGAGCAGAGGCCTTTTCCCCCAGTGTTTTATATGGAATGTCTGTCTGTCTTCTGCATTTGGAGAAATCACCCCGCTAGTGGACATTCAGAGGCATGTGGTTAATTACAGTTCTTTGCCCCAAAAACTATACCAGGGAAAGTTCCATGGTTCTAATTAAGCCTTTTTAGAAATTTAAATGAAAGCAAATGAAGTCCAAGGCTGTGACAAGACTTGCAGAGTTCTTATCTTATGGGGCTCATTTTCACCTTAATGTTGAGGCAATCGTCTCAAAGAAGAAGGATGTCACTGAAGTAGAGGTTGTTGAATTGTTATCCTGAAGTTCTGTTTATATTCTTGCTGGTGGGTGACATTTGGATGACCTACAGTTACTGCTGTCAGCAAGATTCCTCTGTAGTAGCAGGGTATCCCTCTGACTTTTTCTGTCTATAAAATATTCTATCCCTCAAAAAATGACAATAGAAAACTTTAGGCTGAATAACTAGTGTGCATGGTGGGGTTGGAAGGCTGTGACAGGCTGACATTCCGTAGAATTTCTACAGTAACCTTTCAAACTGTCATGCTTTGGGCAATGTTCAGGCTTGAAGTAAAACATTTAGGAAAATGACAGAAGCTCTGTCTAAAGCAGAAAAACTTGAGGTTGGGACTGGCAGGCAGTTTAAAATGTTTACCCACAAAGAAGTGCTTTGGTGAATTATGTGTGTATCCATCAGCAGCCAGTGCCCATGACTGAAATGGAAATGTGGAGAAATCGATTTGTTTCTGTTGAGAAAAACCCTCTCACTCCAGGTTTTAAAAATTAAGCCAGGAAATAAAAAGTGCTGATTTATTTTACTTTTTCAAGAGCAAGACTGAGTTTGATGGTTAGATTGCAAATCCAGAGAAAGATGTAGATAGATATAGATAGATAGATAGATAGATAGATAGATAGAGCATTGCCTTGGGTGACATTAAATACAATTTATTTGAAATTAATTAGCTGGATGCTGAAATCATCACTCTGAAATCATAAGTAGAGACATTTATGGAGAAATGATAGAAAAAAAGGAGGTGGTTAAGTATAGAGGAAGAACTGGGACCATGGCATCTGCAGCAATCTGTTAATCCGGGCCCCCTTTTCAGTTTCTGGTGCTCTGTGTGAATGCTGGGCAGGAAGACTATGTTGGATAAGGTTCTGAGAGGTTCTGGATTGGTTGCCTCAAGAATGCTGGTATGGGCAGATTAGCAGATCATCAGAGATATCATTAAACCAAGCAGAACTTTTCTGGAAATGATGAGAATTTCAATGCCTTGATTGTGGTGGTGGTGGTGGTGGTGGTATAAGGATTCACTGTAACAAAGAGAAAAACAAAATTCTGCAGTCTTTCAAGGAATGCTTGTCACTTTTTAAAAATGGAAAATGTAATAGGATGTTTATGTGGAGTGGTTGAACCAGGAGAGATGGGGAAGTCGGCAGTGCAAGAGTCAGGCCATCTTGGGAGCTTTGCCCTTTAGTGAGAGATGAGTATGAACTGGTATGCACTTGGAGACCTTCCCTGAGACAAGATGAAGAAAATGACGAGGCATGGCTACTATCAATAACCCAAATCAGCTAAGGAGGTGCTGAAAGAGGGCCAGGAAAGATGGCTCAGTGGTTAACAGCACTTGCTGCTCTTGCAGGAGCCCTGGGCTGGGCATGGCAGCTCACACTTCTCTGTAATTTTAATTTCAAGAGGTTCAATGTCCTCTTCTGACCTCTGATGGCACTGTTGGCATGTGGTACACAGGAATACAAGTGGAGAAACATCCATACCCATAAAATAAAAATAAATATTAAGGCTGGAAGCTTAAAAAGGGTGATTGATTATACAATCAAGAAGGAGTAGACACAGCATTTTAAATTCTGGGCTGAGAAAGTGCAGAATCTATTATGTTTCATAGACAATTCTCAAAATCAAGAATTTACGACTTTGACAATGTACTCAAACCCCTTGGTCCTTGCTACAGAGCAATTAAATTGAGTGTCTAGGAAGGGGGCCTAGGTAATGGCCCTTAGAACATCTTCAAGAGAAGGAGGGACTCACTCCATGTGGGTCCATATCTTCAATCTAAGTCTTTGCTTTGAACAAGAGAATTCAAGTGCCTTAGACTAAATGGGACAGGAGAGCTGGTCTTGGAAATGCACAGCCAGATACTGCCTGCAGCAGCTAGGGGAGGAACTTGGCCAGAATCTGGTCATCAGTCGCAGAACAGCACCCACTATCATCCACATCCATCAAACTGGAGCCCAGCTTTATTGAGGGAGGAGTTGCCCTTGAGCTTGTATTCCTTGGTCATCGCTCACGTAGGTACCATGATTTGGTCTTTGCTTGTGTGTTCTTCGGACCTCAGCTTTCTGCCCTCACAGATGGTGGCTGAGGAATTCAATTTACAAATACTTAATGTGTTGTATTGGTAGTGTTTAGTCCCTAGATAGAAACCACTTTGAGATCTTGTAATGAAGTTACAGAAATATTAATATTTATATGTTTCTCATTCAATTGCCTTAAGGCTTTGTTCCATTTTGTACTTGCCAAGAAAACTACAGTAAACAAGAAAAGCTTGCTCTCACTTTTATAAGATTGTCAAATTTAGAAAAATTAATATATCTTGGTATTTTCATGAGAAAAGACAAGGAATGAAAACACCACTAACATTTGGTTTCTGTGAATAGTTAACTAGGACATGATGTGAGAGATGAGGTTAATCAAATTATTTTGAATTTTATTAATAGCCATAAGAACATAAAATATCTGTAATGTTTATATTTTAAAAGTATAGAAGTTTAAATCCCCAGCACATAACACAGAACATAAATAAGTAGAAGACTTTAATTTTTTAATGATTGTTCTTTAATTGTTATTGTCACACTGTTATATCTGTGGTTGACACTAGTAATTGCCTGTTCTTGCAATTAGATGGATGCCAGAAGGTGTCTCTAGAAAACACTCTTTTTAAAAAGCCTTTTCTTTTGTTTATTGAGATTATAATTACATTATTTCTCCCTTCTTTTTTCTCCCTCTAACCCTCCCCATATATTCCTCCTTGCTCTCTTTCAAATCCATAACTTTTTTCTTCATTAAATGCTATTGCATACACATTTGTGCACATATATGTTTTCAGGGCTGGTCATTTTGTATTGGATAACAGCACTAATCCGTGTGTTCTTCCCTGGGGAAGACTATTTCTTCTACTCTCAGCATTTCTTAGTTAACGATTGTTCCGTAGATGTATCCATATGGTCTGGTTTCCATAGCTCTGCATGATGGGCTGTGGTTTTCTGTAATGGTCTTGTGTTGCAGAAGGAAATGTCCTTAATGAGGGCTAAGGACTACTTTTATCTGTGGGCATAAGTACAAATATTTAGAATGTAGTTGGGCATTAGTTAAATGATCATTGTGGATTTTCTTTCAATTTTCATGATTTCACTGGCCCTGGGTAGGTGGCTGGGTTTCCAATACCAGGCACGATTTCTCCCTTATTGAGTAGGACTTAAGTCCAATGAGAGAGATGTTTGCAGGTATTCGTTAACATGGACATACTTGCAGGATTATAGCTCCTACCTTAGTTAATGATAACTCTTGTCTTGGGGATAAAGTATTTTTACTCTTATAACTACAAGGAAACAGCTTTTGTTTTAGGATGTTAAAGAATAAAAACTGAAAAAGAGAATTATAAGCCATTTCGTTTTCTGTTAAGTTGCTCTTAGCAACTGAGTTTAGATTTTAAGTTATTAGTATGGATGCTACCATTATCTTTATGATGGTTAATATAGTTTAAACACAAATGTGTGAGTGAGCCTTTAACTTGTGCAACCTCTGCAATTACACACTTTGTATTTTGCACCGCAAACATACGTGTGCACAAAAGAGAGCACTTAGAGATTAGTTGCATTATCGAGCTACGCAGAAAATACATCGCATGCTTACTGAGTACCTTTTTCTTTTTTAATCAGCTGGACACAAACTAGAGTTATCTGGGAAGAGAACTCTCAGCTGAGAAAATGCCTCCATCAGATTTTCTGTAGACAAATCCACAATGTATTTTCTCGATTAGATATTGATGATGTGAGTGGGCTCGGCACACAGGGCTTTGTAAGTACACTGGGACAAGTAGTCTTGGGTTGTATAAGATAGCAGGCTAAGCAAGCCATGAGGAGCAAGCCAGTAAGCAGCACCCCTCTGTGGTCTCTGCTCTAGTGCCTGTCTCTGGGTTCCTACCCTGTTCCTAAAGATGGCCTCCTTTCAATGATGGACTGTTGTTTACTCTGGGGCTATAGTCAGTGCAGGAAACCTGGTCCTGGCCAAGCAAGAGGTCTGCAACCCTGGAGACCTGGTGGGTGGTAATTTCCTTCTGCATGGAATGGAAGGTGTTCGACCACGCCTCCTGGGCCTCTGGTCACAACCCGCCACAGTCCCCTGTAGAAGAGGTGTAAGATATTAGCAGCACCAAGCCTTCTTACATGCAAATAAAGATTCTCCAAGCTATGAGCCCAAACCAATGAGAAATACCTGCTGTCAAACCCTGAACAACCCCCAAAACTGTATATAAATCCTATCCAGGGAATTAAAGGCGTGCGTGAACTATTCCATCGTCTGAGCCTTTTGTTCTAAGAGCTGTAACACTCGGGGAAGAGATCATCTACTTTCCCAAACGTGGCCTGAAGCTGCACTGCACTCTCACTGGCTAGTCTGCCTCTCCTTGGCCCAGCCCTATCTGACTCAGTGCCAACTGCAGCAGCAGAAGTGACAGAAGCAACTTCTCCTCCCTGCCTGTGCTTGCTTCCCTTCGCCAGAATTCTTGCACCGGGCCGGGCCGGGCCAGAGATCTTCAAGAAAGCCTCTGGTACACAGGCCCACAGTTTTCCACTCTATCTGTTGGTGGGAACGGGGACAGTGGAGCTGGTGAATGAAGCAGACTAAAGTCTTATCTAATAGCTAACTTTATTCAGAACCCCAGACAATTTATACTCTGAGGGCTAAGACAAGTCACCTGAGTACAGTTTTCATGAATTCAAGCTGTGTACAATCAAGGACAAGCTACACCTGGCCAAAACATGTTGTTGTTGTTTTTTTCCATGTAAACATTTAATTGAATAAGACCAGCGAGCAATAATGGGTGATCTGAAGAAATGAAAACACACTTCAGGTACAAGTTTGTGTTTTGAAGAAATTGAAGTTGCAAGACTCTTGTTTTCTTGGAGTCTTCTCGAAAGCACCCAGAATTCTCCTCAATTCTTCATTCTTTCTCTTAAATACATTTATCTTTTTTTTTCTTTTTTGCAGATTCAACGTTTATAGGCCATTAAACCCAAAACAAAGATGATTAACCAAAAACTTATTTTCTTTCCCCGTTTCTTAGGAAGGACAGTTTTGAGTCACTCCCAAAATATGTGATGGATAAGTTATTTGCATTTATGTCCTATTTCTGTGAAATCAGTGCTTCTGAAAAAGAGGAAGTGTAAAGTCACTAAAGAATCATAAAAACTGGTGCGAAGTAATAGGCTATTTAGGATATATTTTAAATGCCAAGAAATACTGTTCAAAGGTTTGATTTATTCTCTTTGTATCTTGTAGTTTACTATATAAACTATATAATACTTCTGCTTACTATGAATCATTAGAGGGGGAAAGGCTTCATTTATTAGTTGCCTAAAATATACTACCTATATTTAATCCAATAAAGTTTATTAAGCAATAGTAAAGCTAGACGGTCCTGGAAAAATTGAAGACTTTGATATGAGAAGTAAAAACTGAGTCTAGAATATTCAGTAAATCATAAAAGGGCATGCAGGAAGAGAGCCATAATTCTCTTTGTGAATGCCGAAGTGCTGTCTGAGAGAAGGAAATGCCTGGCAAACTGATCGACATACAAGCATTGACAAACAACTGAGGGAAACCTATTTTCATTTACCAGATTATCTTTTAGCACACACTCCTCCATTTACTAGGCAAGGCTCGCGGAGATTGAATGGGACCAGTCCTGTACTCTAGAGACTCTCTGATTGATCCTAGATAGTCTTCCAATTCCCCAGACAGACTATCCACGCTGAAACGTGTTGCTGGACCACACATGGAACTTTAATTTGCTTGAACTTCTGACATTGTTTTCACTCAATTCTAGGACACCGATGTCATGCTCCCTGCTAATTGCTACTCACTCAATTGATACAATGCAGGGAAGTACAGAGACCATTAGGATGGATCCACAGGCAAGGACAAAGCTGATGCACAGAGCTACAGACAGAGAGACAGGAGGAAAACTGAAAACAGCATCACTGACTCCACTCAAGACAGCTCACAAATCCACCGGTTTAGGTCAGTTCCACTGGGGATTTCTGTGTGTGACAGTGGAAGTACTGTGAATGATGTTAGATAAGGAAGAGGTTGGTATTTCTGGGAAGCATAGTTTAGGCTCAGAAAATATCATAACGCATAAAGGCTAGATGAGGTGTTCCATAATTGAGGGTACAGGGGTCATTTTGATGGCAGGCTTCATTAGAACATTAGAATCACACAGCTTAACAAAAGTGGAAGAGGCATCACTTCATCATCTCCCGTTCTCACACAAGGTAAAGGAGGCTTAGAGACCAATAACAACTCATTTTGAATGAAGCCAAAATATAGCAGAGTTGGAACAGCAGTCACCCACTGGTCTCTGCCTGCTCCCTTCTTGTATAGTAAGAAAGCCCTCTGGGTCAAGACAGAGTGCACCACTTTCAACTAAATGGATTCCCCTCTGTTTTTAATTTGTCTTTAGTTGGTTAAGATACAAATCTAATATTTTCATCTCTTGTGGATATTCATATGTGATCCAGTCATTTGGCTTTCATTAATAGATGTACCTAGCCAACTACCAAGTATGAAATATTGAAATTTTTATTCATCTATTTTCACTGGAAGGTCTGGGCAGCTTGCAAAACCCACTATATTCTTGTCTTAGGTTTCCTTTTACTGTGATAAAACATCATGGTCAAAAGAAACTTGGAGAAGAATGAGTTTACAATCTATTATCAAAGGAAACCAGGGAAGGATTTCCAGGCAGGAACTGATGCAGTGGCTACAGAGAAATGCTACTTACTGATTTGTAACCTTGGCTGGCTTGTTGGTTTTTTATATGTCTCAAGACCACCTGTTGAGGGGTGGCACTGCTCCCAGTTGGCGGGGTAATCCTGCATCAGTCATTACTACTACTACTACTACTACTACTACTACTACTACTACTACTACTGCTAGTAATAATAATCAAAGTTCCATAGGCTTGCTTACAGACCATTCTGGTAGGAGTGTTTCCTCATTTGAGGTTCCCTCTTCTCAGATGATCCTGGCTTCTATGAAGTTGACAAAACTAATTAACACAGTTCTATGTTTGATAATTATTTCTTATCCCTAAAATGAAAGTATAGCAGGCAAATCAATCTTTCAGATATCTGGAATTTATTCTTAATTTCACCTTTTTTCTTTGTTTTCTATCCATTCCAACATACACTGGTCATTGTTACTTCTTTTAAGTGAGAATAAATTTCCCTTTTTTCACTCAGAGTCCTCATCTTTGTTCAGGCTATTAATTTTTCTTGCCTCATCAAAAATGTAACCAGCTGGTATCTGTCTTCAGTCTTGCAGTATTTCCTATTCATCCCTTTCACAAATGGGCATCTTAGATAACACTGTAGTATTTCTGGACTCTGTAACTGTTTCTTACTTGTTTATGACTTGCCTAGCTCTACTTTCTTCATGGTGCATGGACTCTAAAATCTGTTCGGATATCCAGCAACTATTCTTATGAATTATTCATTATTCATGGTTTAGCACTAGTCAAACTTTTGTTTCATTCCCCATAATAAGTAAGCTTTTATCTTACAAATGTTCAGTGGTATATGGTTTGTTGCTATATAATTCAGACCATTTCTATTTATTTTGTTTTGCATTTAACCTCAAGCTAGTGGTTTGAAGATTCCCTCTGTAGTTCCTCTCAAAGGGACACAGTTTTGTCTAGATCGCCAGCAAAAACTGGGATGTTATTCTTTAGCCTGTTTTTCTAAGAGTCATCTTTAAACCAAGGTAACAAATTCATCGTGATTTGGTGAGAAGTTGTGCTTAAGGACCCTGTGAAGCAAAATTTCTTCCTAGTGTTGATGGATCTCTTTGTGGCTTGGTGGTGCTTTCCAGGATAACCTTCCCCCTACATCTTGTTACTGTTTAGTAACTGTGCCTTAGTAGCACAGATACACCAGTAAAGGTCCAAAGCTTTTTTGATATCCATAGTCAAACCCTAAGAGGACTACTCCTACCCTCCCCTCCTCTCCCTAATCTTCTTTCTCTTGCTTCTCCTTGTGATATTTCCACTTTTCCCTTCTCTTCCTCTTTTATTGAAAATAGATATTTTTCATATAATATTTTTGATCATAGTTTCTCCTAGCCCAGCTCTTCCCAGGCTCTCTCTTCCCATCTCCCCATGAACCAAATTTCTCCCCCCACCTCTCTTATATTAGAAAATAGACAGCTGAAATAAATCAAACATACAAATTAAACAGAACACAATAATAACAAAACAGAATAGGACAAAACAAATAAAAATAGATTAAAAAAAAAGCCAAGAAAAAGCACAAGAAACTCGGAAGCAGAGACATACATATTTGTTTATACAGAAATGCTATAGAAACACAAAATTAAAAGGCATAATACATAATCAAATGATCTCTGGTTAAAAAGAAATCAAAGTACTGAGACAAAAGCCCTAAAAAAAAATACTAGTGGGCTCACTTTGTGTTAGCCATTGATTTCTGGGTATAGGGACCGAAAGTGTGTGTTTCAAGTGTGGTTTGCATACCCAGTGAGACTCCATTGGAGAAAATGAAGTTTTGTGTTTGTCCATAGTGATCAGTTTGGGATAGCTTCTGGCTAGGGATGGGGGGCTTGTGTCTGATTTCCCTCTCAGAGCTGAAACCCATCCGGCTTAGACCTGTACAAGCTCTGAGCATGCTGCCACTATCTCTATGAACTCATATGTGCCTCAGTCTGTCTAGAAGTCATTGTTTCCTTGATTTCCCATTCCTATTGACTCTTACAATCTTACTGCCTTCTCTTCCTCAAAACTTCCCTAGCCCTGAGGGACAATTTGATGAAGACATCCCATTTAGGACTGAGGGTTCCAAGGTCTCTCACTCTTTGCACATTGTTTAGCTGTGGCTCTCTGGGTTTTTTTCCATCTACGACTGGAAGAAACTTCTCTGATAAAGGCTGAGCAAGATCCTGATCTATTTGCATTTCCCTGATGACTAAGGATGTTGAACATTTCTTTAGGTGCTTCTCAGCCATTTGGTGTTCATCAGTAGAGAATTCTTTGTTTAGCTCTATACCCCATTTTTAAATAGGGTTATTTGGTTCTCTGGAGACTAACTTCTTGAGTTCTTTGTATACATTGGATATTAGCCCTCTATCAGGTATAGGATTGGTAAAGATCTTTTCCCAATTTGTTGGTTGCCGTTTTGTCCTATTGACAGTGTCTTTTGCCTTACAGAAGCTTTGCAACTTCATGAGGTCCCATTTGTCAATTCTTGATCTTAGAGCAGAAGCTATTGGCGTTCTCTTCAGGAAAATTTCCCCTGTGCCTATTTGCTCGAGGTTCTTCCCACTTTATTTTCTATTAGTTTTAATGTATCTGGTTTGATGTGGAGGTCCCTGATCCACTTGGACTTGAGCTTTGTACAAGGAGAAAGGAATGGGTCGATTTGCATTTTTCTACATGTTGACCGCCAGTTGAGCCAGCACCATCTGTTGAAAATGCTGTCTTTTTTCCACGGTATGGTTTTAGCTCATTTGTCAAAGATCAAGTGACCATAGGTGCATGGGTTCATTTCTGGGTCTGAGATTTCACCTCACACCAGTCAGATTGGCTAGGATAAAAGACTCAGGTGACAGCAGATGCTGGACAGGTTGTGGAGAAAGAGGAACACTACTTCACTGCTGGTGGGATTGTAAACTGGTACAACCACTCTGGAAATCAGTGTGGCAGTTCCTCTGGAAATTGGACATAGTTTTACCAGAGGACCCAGCTATACCACTCCTGGGCATATACCGAGAAGATGCTCCAACATGTAATAAGGACACATGCTCCACCATGTTCATAGCAGCCTTATTTATAATAGCCAGAAACTGGAAACAACCCAGATGTCCCTCAACAGAGGAATGGATACAGAAAGTGTGGTACATCTACACAATGGAGTACTACTCAGCTATAAAAAACAATGAATTTATGAAATTCTTAGGGAAATGGATGGATCTGGAGAGTATCATCCTGAGTGAGGTAACCCAATCACAAAAGAACACACATGGTATGCATTCCCTGATAAGTGGTTATTAGCCCAGAAGATTGGAATACAGGAAGAACAACCCACAAACCACAGGAAACTTAAGAAGAAGGAAGACCAAAAAGTCAGCGCACTTTCTTTTACTTGGGAGCTACCGTAATTTTTCTTTATGAAGTTCTTTGTTTCATGAGATAATTCCCTTAAGCAAACTGTTCGTTCTCCTCCTGGTAAACCAGTTACATCTGGTAGAGGTGCTGAGCTGCAAAAGCTTCTGGTTTTTTTTTTTTTTTTAATGGCTTTCTATTCCCCCTGGCAAAGCCTGTATCCCGGAGGCAAATGGGTCTAGGATTCTACTTTTCTGAAGTGCCATCCCAACTTATGGAAGTATTGAGAAGGGAAGACAGTGGCTCTCCTTCTCACTCCACCCCCCACTCTACAGGGAAGTTCCATGTTTCAAGAGAGCTGGGGTGGGGTGGTCGGGACCTTAGGGTTCCAGATCTGCTATGCACAGATGGCATAGCATCCCCACAAAGAGAGAGAAGAAAGGCCTTAGCGTCTTGGCCTGAGTAGAGCTTCTGCTGCCAAGAGCTGGCAGTGAACATCCGGCTGTATCTCTGTAAGCTCAAACCAAAAGCAAAGAGCCAAGAGCTCTGCTGGCTAGGCGAAGCCGCTACCGCTGCTGTGTCTTCTGTGCTGCAGGTGAAGGGCACAGTTTCTAGTTTACGGGACTGGCTTGGGCGTGCACAGGGTGACTGTTTTAACTTCAGTGTCATGACGGCTTCCTGTTCTCAGCGAACCGTCATCTCTTTTCTTTAGTAAATGTTTTGCCTTTTGCAGTATGTCTTTTTTTTTTTTTTCAGATCTTGTTTTGTTTTGTTTTGATCTAATTGGCTTGTCTTTTATTGAGGAATTAAGACCACTAATAACCAGAGTTATTATTGAAAGGTTTGTCATTTTGTTGATTTTATGATGTCTGGTGTTTTTTTCTTTTTTCTTTTCTTTTTTTTTTTATTAGATATTTTCATTCTTTACATGTAAATTTCTCCTTTCCCAGGTCCCCCTCCAAAAAACAACAAACAAACAAACAAACAAACAAAAACAACAAGAACAAACCCCTTTTGCCTCCCCCCTCCCCATGCCTGCCACCCCACCCTCTCCCACTTATTGGCCCTGGCATTCCCCTACACTGGGGCACAGAACCTTCACAAGGCCGAGGTCCTTTCCTCCTACTGATGATCAAATTTGCAGTCCTCTACTATACACATGCTGCCAGAACATTCAGTCCCACCCTGTATAGTCCTTGATTGGTGGTTGGGTCCCTGGGAGCTCTGATGTCTTTAAGGAAATTTCTAGAGCCTCTTAAGACTAATGATTGTTTCACATAATTTTTCCAACAGTTAAAACAACTTCCAAAGGTGTCTCTTTTAACTTAATACTTAATCATTCCAGAAATCCTACTCCATTTTTTTTAACACCTTAGTGTACTGAAAATTGAAGAAATTAAAGACCCAAGTAACCTAGGCCATTTCCATCTTGTGCGAGTCCCTGGTCATTCCCTACAGACACCCACTGCTTCATCAAACTCAGAAACAAATAGTGCTATTTAGGAAGGATCAAATCATTGAAAAGGAACATTGTAACTCTTCTCTTTCCTATTGTTATCTAGGGAGTTTAAGAAGTTGAGCAGTTTAACAACCCTGGATCTTCTCAATCTTGGCTATTGGCTCCCTAGAAACAGGCTCCTTTCCCCACAGCAACCCAGGCTGGAAGGATGGGAAGTATGTCTTCCATCTTTTATTTTATTCTGTTTGTCATAGGGCTGTCTTATCAGGCCTTGCATTGTAGAATAATTTATCATTCCCACAATCACCTGATCCTATCTCATGTTCCCTCAAAAGCAGTACAGCTGAAAATGAATGTAAAGAAAGTGATTAAACATATTTTCTTAATGTAAAATTATAATTCTTTGAGGGTGCCTATCTGAACCAATACTTTGTCTTTAGTTATAGAATGATGGAAGGAAGAATGGATGTCAAAGGAATCTTATTGAGGTTTATGAAGACTTCTTTCCAAAAACCATAGGGGTGTCTGCATCCCTATGAATAAGAATTAGTGCTGTCTGAGAAGCATCTTGAATGATTCATGAGTCAGTTTTAGAATCAAGAGCCACACGATTAGTTAATCATCATATGGCAGTACTTACAAAGCACAGTGAATTACTGACTTCATTGTATACAACTTCTATATGTTGAAAGTATCCATAAAAGATAATAAAAAGCTAAATTATTCCTGAAAAACAGAATTGGGAAGATGGCTCTGTATAAAGTGTTTGCCATGCATGCTTGAAGACCTGAGATCAGATTCTGACCTGCCACATGGAAAACAGGGCCTGGTGGCACATCTGTTTGTAATCTCATTGCTGGGGTGGCAGAGACAGGAGGAACCCTATGGCTGACTGACTAGCTAGTTAACTTAACCTGATTGGTGAGTTTCAGGTTTAGAAAGAAACCCTGCTTCAAAAATAAGTAGAGAGTAATAAAGGAAGACATCCAGTGTTTACTTGTAGCCTCTATAAGCACGTATATACATGCACACAGAACATGCATGCACACACACACACACACACACACACACACACACACACACAGTGTATAAATCAGCATTCTAAAAAAAAATCAACATTCTTTCCATCCTATAGCCAGCAAATTGCCTCTTCTTCATTGTTGCTTCTGCACAGTAAAGACAAAGTGTTCAGGAGTTCATAAGCCATGCTGTCTTTATTTTCAAAGTTCAAATGCTCCTTTGTTCAGGTCTGAAATGTTTTACAATCTAGACTTAAACTTGCTAGTTGCTCTTGGCATACATTTTTATCTTCAATATTGCATATGTATATTGGACTTTCTTAGACATTTAGCTAGTCTTATGGCAACCTAAAAACTGTGATTCTCAAACTAGTTATTGCGAAAGTTATGGCTCTGTGACTCATTTGGGGCCCATGAACTATCTTTGAAAGTGCCCTATATGAATTCTAATATATGTACTTAATCAGAGAACCATGCTCATCAGATCTTTTCTCTTTTTTTGCAGTTGGAATGACTTGATGATATCTGGTTTAAAAATTTGTTAGATGTATGTTTTATGCATGAATATTCTTCCTGAATACTCATATATTCAGTACATATGTATGTGTACTATGTGCATCAATGGGATCCATAGAGACATCAGAGAAGGTATCACATCCCCTGGAACTGGAGTTACAGATGGTTGTGAGCCACCATGTGGATGTTGGGAAGTAATCCCAAGTCATTGCTCTTAACTGCTGATTCATCTCTGTAGCTACATACTGGGTTATTCTTAAGGTACGTCCTTAAGGCATGATGGAACCAAGACTACAACAGCCTAGACTATTGCCACCCTCCTTAAGTTGATGTAGAGCCCTGCAGTATCCACCTCTAGATGTTTTAGATAAGAGAATAAAAATGTTGTAAAGCCAATACTGATTTGCCTTTATATCCATGCAGCAGTGCATGTAGTACTACTATTTGATCTTTTTATTGTCAAGGCATCCTTTAGTTAGAGTGTGATAAGTTTAGTGGCGAACTGTTTGGAATGTATTATGCCTTTCTATATGACAGTGAATAACTGAAGACATACTGCTTTTTTTTCTTTGATTTGAAGTTTAACTGATGCAGTTTACAATTGCACATATTTAATTGTGAGATCTGTCAAAGTTTGACATACATATGCCTCTTAACTAGAATAATAGGTATTGCCATCAGAGGTTTCTTCCTGCTATTTTTTAATACTTCCTCCTTGTTTCTTTGATCCCATCCTCAGCTCTCAGCTCCAGGTAGCCATCAGTCAGCTCTATGGCACTTTAGATTATTGCTGTTATTTTTTTATTGCCGAGTACTTTTGCATTGCAAATATATGTGACAATTTGTTGATTCTCTTGAGGATGTAGGGTATTTTTAGTTTGGGAGTCTTACAGATAAGACTGTATGAACATTTGAGTACAAGTCTTTGTATAAATACCTACTTTCTCTTCTCTCAAGAAAATAGGGGATAGCAGGCCATCTGCTCAGGGTATGTTTTATACTTTAAGAGACTAGCAAATGGTAATAATTATATAAGCAAGATAGCAAAAGAAGAAGATGTAACCCTCATTATCTCACAGAACTGTTGTCATAGTGCCTGTTTATAGATGTAAAAGTACCTCCGGGGAGCATGGGAGCCAAGTGGAGATGATTCAGGACAACCTTGGAACAAAATGCTTGAGATCAAATATATCCAAGAAGATAAGAAAAAGAGAACTGTTTCCTGTGTGGCAACCCTCTTTCATATCTGCTTGGTGCCAAAAGACCTTTTGCAGCTTCTCCTATGGCAGAAGGTAAAAAGATACCAAGATGATGGATTAGCCTATTTGAATAGCTTGGGGACAACTGAGATCTGGTAAGATGGAAAGACCCTCAGAGCAGGTGTGATGCAGAGAGCAACAGAAGGCTAAGGTTTCTACTACCCATCTCACAAACTCTACTAAGAGGTAAAAAATTAAGTATTTTCAAAATGTTTTTGTTGTTTGTCTTTTGAGAGCTTTATATATGTTTTGGTCATATTCATTTTCCTCCCAAAAATCTTTCCCATTCATCATCCATCTCTACCAACCCAACTTTATGTTCTTTTCTTTGTTAAAGCCCATCTAGACCAATTTGTCCTGCCCAAATATTCTTGGATATACGAGATGGTCTTCTACTAGACTATGACTGAGTTTACTAGGAACTATGCACTTAGAGAAAACTGTCTTTTAGCTCTTTTGGCAGCTAAGAATTAGCAATAGCTTCATGGTTAGGGGTGTGATTGTGTTCCTAGCTCCCCTCTCCATGCTGAGATTCTGTTTGGCCTGAGCTTGTTTCTGGTCCCGCTTCCTCATACATTTTTTAAGCCTTGAGGGGAGAAGTGTGATAATGGCATCCCAGTTTGTGTTGAGTACTCTAAGATCTCTCAATCTCTCTATGTTGTCTAGTTGTGAGTCTGCATTAATTGCGTCTACCACAAGAAGAAGCCTTTCTGATGTGGGTTATATGACACACTCTACCATGGAATAGTGATATATCATTGAGTCATTTTATTTATGTATTCATTTATCAAAACAATAGTAGTAGGTTTTCCCCTTGGGTCTATGACCTATTTACTTTCATGGTCTTGGCCTAACAATATAAGGTATAGATTCCATCATATAGATTAGGCCTTAAGTCCATCAGTAAGTGGATACTTACTCCCCAGGAATTTATGGAATTATTATAACAATGTTCATATTTTGCAAACAGGTCATTATTATAGCTTGCAGGTTTCATAGCTATATGAGTTATATAGGGGATTACATTTTCCCCGTTCGTGTGCATAGTTCCTTTAAGAACTATGAATGGTTGGTGTCTTAGTCAGGGTTTCTATTCCTGCACAAACATCAGGACCAAGAAGCAAGTTGCAGAGGAAAGGGTTTATTCAGCTTACTTCCACATGGCTGTTTATCACCAGAGTAAGTCAGGACTGAAACTCAAGCAGGTCAGGAAGCAGGAGCTGATGCAGAGGCCATGGAGAGATGTTCCTTGCTGGCTTGTTTGCCCTGGCTTGCTCAGCCTGCTCTCTTATAGAACCCAAGACTTCCAGCCCAGGGATGGCACCACCCCTTTGATCACTAATTGAGAAAATGCCCCACAGCTGGATCTCATGGAGGCATTTCCCCAACTGAAGCTCACTTCTCTGTGATAACTCCAGCCTGTGTCAAGTTGACACACAAAACTAGCCAGTACAGTTGGTAAAGATCTTCAGGTTGCCTGGGCATATACTCAAAAGATGCTCCAACACATAAACAAGGACATGTGCTCCACTATGTTCATAGCAACTTTATTTATAATAGCCAGAAGCTAGAAACACCCAGATGTCCCTCAACAGAAGAATGGATATAGAAAATGTGGTAAATTTACACAATAGAGTACTACTCAGCTATTAAAAACAAGGACCTCACAAATTTTGTATACAAATGGATAGAACAAGAAAATATCATCCTGAGTAAGGTAACCTAGACCCCAAATGACATACATGGTATATACTCACTGATGAGTGAATATTAGCCCAGAATACCCTTGATACAACTCAAAGAACATATGAAGCTTAACAAGAAAGAAGGCCAAAGTGTGGATGATTGCTTCAAACCTACTTAGAAGGGGGAACAGATCATAATCATGGAAGGCAGAGGAAGGGAGGGATAAGGGTGGGAGAGGGGAGGGCAAGGGAAAAAAGAGGAGAAAGACCAGGTATAGGAAGAGACAGGAGAGTAGTCCAAAGGGCCAGGAGAATGAATAGAAGGAAGTGAGGTGTTGGGAGCTTGGGGAACCACTAGAAAGTTCCAGGCACCAGGAGTGCTAGAGACTCCCAGGAGACAATGGGGATGACATTAGCTGAAATACACAACAGTGGGGAGATAGAACCTGAAGAAATCCCCTCCAGTATGTAGACATGGCCCCCAGTGGAGGGATGGGGACACACACTCATCTAAAAAGTTTTTAACCCAGAATTATCCCTGTCTAAAGGAAATATAGGGACAAAAATGGAACAGAGGCTGAAGGAAAGGCCATCCAGAGACCCACTATCCATTCCATCTCCAGTACTATTGCAGATGACAAGAGCTACTTCAAGACAGGAGCCTGGAGTGACTGTCCTCTAAGAGGCTCTGCCAGCACTTGACTAAGACAGATGCAGATACTTACAACTAACCATTGGACTGAGCCCTGGGGACCCCAAGAGAGAGACAGGGGAAGGGCTGTGGGAGCTGAATGAAGATTACCACCCCATGGAAGAACAACAGTATCAATTAACAGGACCCTTCAGAGCTCCCAGGGGCTAAACCACCAACCGAAGGGTATACTTGGGCTGATTCATGGCTCCCACTATATATATATATATATATATATATATATATACATATATATATATATATCAGAGGAATTTGCCATCAGTGAGAGGGGAGCTGCTTGGTCCTGTAAAGCTTGATGTCCTAGAGAAGGGGAATGCTAGGGTAGGACAATGGGGAGCAAAGGGGAGGACAATGGGGTGAGGTGTTCATGGAGGGGAGACTGGGAAGGGGGGATAACATTTGAACTGTAAACAGATAAAATGATTAATAATAATAAAATAACTATGAATGGTAGCCAGTAGGGATGAAAGTGCTAGTTGAGTACCAACTAAAATTTACCTTATTCTATGCCATGATTATGTGGTGTTATTGGTTTCATTTTTTTTTTTAATCTTAGTCATTCTGACTAGAGTAAGATGAAATCTCAAAGTACTTTTAATTTGTATTTATCTGATGGATAAAAATATTGAACATTCAAAAAATGTTTGTCAACCATTTACAATTATTCTTCAGGGAACTCTATTTAGTTCCATGCCCATTTTGAATTACATTGTTTGTTTTCTTGATGTTCATAGTTTTTTATTTCTTTTTTTGTGTTCTAGATATTAATTCTCTGTTGCATATATAGCTGATAAAGATTTTTCCCTTTCTGTAGGCCACCTCCTACATTTGAACGATGGTGTTCTTTGTTGTATAGAAAATTTTTAGTTTCATGTGCTTGCACTATCTCTCAACTGTTGGTCTTGATGCCCATGTCCCCAAAATTCTGTTCAGAAAGTCCTTTTATATACTTATAAGTTAAAGACTTCTTTCTCTGTCAGATTCAGGCTATCAAGCATTATTCTGAGGTCCTTGATCCATTTCAAGTTGAGTTTTGTGAAGAATACAGGATAAGGATTTAGTTTCATTCTTCTAAGTGGAGCTCTCCACCTTCACCAGCACTAATTGTAGTGCGGTATCCATCAGAAAAGACCACCGGGACATTGGTTTATTAAGAGTCTTTATTAGTTGGCTGGTAACTACACTGTGTGTTTGGGACCTCAGCATAGTCCCAAGCTTTTCTTGTGATGAGATTTTAAGCACAAAAACAACATGGTGGGTCGATACAACTCAGCAAGAACAGTTAGCTAGACGTTGAACTACGGAAGTCAAACAGCAAGGTTAATACATTTAGGAACTTTCCCAGAACTATAGGCTTTGATGGATTAGGTCTTTGTTCTTATTTTGGTAAGTGTTGTTGTCTCCGTGCTGGGTTCCAAGGCTTGAATGATTCTTCCATTATTGTGTCAGTTGTGCTAAGGTCTGGAGGCCTGCTAAGGTTTGACATTCTATAACACTATTTGTTGAAAATTCTTTTTTCCATTTTTGGTCTTTTTGTAAAAAGACAGGTGGTGGGGAGTTATGTCTGGGTCTTCAGTTATATTTCATTGATCGATGGGTATTTTTATGTCATTGTCATGGTGTTTAAATTACTATGGCTCTGCAGTACAACTTAAAATCAGAGATTGTAAGTTTTCCAGTAGTTCTCTAGTTCTCTTATTGGTTTGGTTCATTCTCTCTCTCTCTCTCTCTCTCTCTCTCTCTCTCTCTCTCTCTTTCTCTCTCTTTCTCTCTCTCTCTTTCTCTCTCTCTCTCTGTATCTCTTCTTCTTTATGTTTTTAAATGAAATTTAAGTTATTTTCAATTTTTCTATGAAGAATTACATACGAAGGTCGTAAACATAGATGCAAAAATTACAACAAGATGCTGGCAAAAGGAATTAACATAAACAAAAAATGATTATTTATTATAATTAAGTCATCTTCATCCAGAGATGCTGGAATAGTCTGACACTTCTAAATAAAAACTGTAATCCACTGCATGGACTTAAGGACAGAAACTATATGTTCATCCAAGAGATGTAGAAACCGCCTTTAACTAAACCAAATGATCTCTTATAACAAAAGTTCTAGAGAATCTAGGGATATGGACGACATATAACAATATCATAAAGGCAATGTACAACAAACCTATAGCCAGCATCATCTTAAATGGAGACAAACTCAAAAATTTCCACTAAAACTAGGAAAATGAAAAGATATCCACTCCAGCCCTTCCTGTTCAATATAGTGTTTGAAGCCTTAGCTAGATCAATAAGATGAGTGAGGGAGATAAATTAAATAAACAGGAAAAGAAGTCAAATTGTCCTTTTTGTAGATGATTATAGAGGATTTTTAAAGGATGTATATCACTTCATTCAACTGATAGAGTCAGCAAAGTAGAAAGATACAAAACCAACACAAAAAACAGTAACCTATATACAAACAACAAACATGTAGAAAGAAATCAGAGACACAGTCCCATTCTTTATAGTCTCAAAGAAGTAAATATCTTGAAATAAAAAATATGGTAGACTTATATAATAATAAAACCTCTTTAAGGCACATGTGTAAGAAGATATCAGAAGATAGAAAGGCCTCCCATGCTCAGGGACTGGAAGGATTAACAGTGTGAAGAGGGCCGTTGACCACAAACAATCTACATATTCTATGCAATACATATCAAATCAATAGCTTAATGGTTGTCAAACATTGTGAATATTACCCCTTGATCTGGCTAATTCTTTTGTCTTACTATAAATGTTACTGAATTTTGTTCTGTGGTGTTTAATTTGCTTGCAGATGGATTATGTTATGTGTTACTTTAGATGTTTGTTAGGAGGAATAAGAGCAGCTTTTACTTTCTACTCCATTATTGAATCAAAGCTGTGTTGGTCATTCTATATGATAAACTTTGCTCTTTCATTGTATGGTTTCTTTTTAGAAACAATCTGACCTGAATTTACCTTCCAGATCTTGACAATAAGACCCTATTGATAAAGACATTGCACATTTAAGTCAGAACTTGGACACTCTATTCCTATTGGCTACCTTTCATAGTGAAAGTAGGTTCTATGTATGCTACAAGAGGAGAAAATTAATCATTGGTGTTATCCATTCCTGAATCCTACGAGATATAACAATCACCTGATTGGCAAGATATGTTCATCTGCACTGTAGTGACATGAATATCATGGGACCAACAAGCCACTTTCTGTTTGGCTTTCGGGCCTATTCCACGTGATGAAACACCTTCCTGGCATTGCTAAGAATTTGTGGCTAGACAGATTGTAAGTCCCAGGGACAAATCCATTGCTAGTATGCTACTATGTGAACACAACACAACCCCTAATGACTTATCATTACACCAATAGATTAATACACCTCTTAAACCTCACCAGAGAAGCTTTTTGCCCAGTAGATAACTGTTAACACAGATACCTTCAACTGGTCAAGGTGTGTTACATAGAATGCTTAGCCCTAAATGGATATCTATATCATACTCTCTTCTCTCAAGGCTCAGGTACTATTTCTGACAGGGAGAAGAAATAATATAAGAGCTAGATGTGGCAGATGACTACAAGGAAACTATTTTCTAGACATGGCATGGCAGCTGCACATCTGAATGGAAAAGTAGTTGACATTGAGAAAGAGTTCAAAAGATGTGAACATGGCCAAAGTGACAAAACTCCAGCCTGGATGAAGTAGGTAGGCATGAAGTTGAATTTCTAGTTGAGTAGCTATTAACAACTGTCAACATATGTGCAAAGGAGACTTAGTTTTCTTTACCAGTGTAGCCTTTGTAGGGCTAACATGTTCTAGTAGATGACCACATGCCCAAGTGCACTAGTAGGATTTGATGTGTTTAAATAAAAAAATGAAGACACAAATTTGGGTGGCTGCATGATAATAGGTGGATCTGGAGAAGAGGATTGTATTAGTTAGGGTTCTCTAGAGTCACAGAACTTATGGATAGTCTCTATATATTAAGGGAATTGTTATAATGACTTACAGTCTGTAGTCCAACAATGGGCAGGTGTAAATGGAAGCCCATGCATCTAGCAGTTGCTCAGTCCCATGAGGCTAGTTTCAGCTGATATTCTGTAGAAGTTAGATTCCAACAGATGTGCTGGCAAGTAAATGCAAACAGGCAAAGAAGAGCAAATATTGCTTCTTCCAATGTCCTTATGTAGGTCTCCAGCAGAAGGTATGGCCCAGAATAAAGGTGTGTGCCACCATACCTGGATCTGGGATTTGTTTTGTCCCAGACTGACCTTGGATTCAGAGATCTCCTTGCCTAGAGTATCCTAGGATTCAAGGCATGTACTACCTTGCCTGAGCTTAAACTTTTTGTAGATCCAGGTCAGAAATTTGTGTCTTCCAGTCTCAAGATCTGGACCATAGGTGAGTCCCCCAATTCTGGATTGTAGTTCATTCCAGATATAGTAAAGTTTGACAACTAGAAATAACCATTACAAGGATAAAAAGGTTTAAAGCACAATGTGTGTAATTCTCAATAAATTAATAAAAGTATTTTTTAAAACTGAAACAGAATTTGAACATACTTAGAACTGTAGATAACTGTAAATAAACAGGTTCTTTTTTCTAAGAGAGATCAATACAGCTTGCATCTGTAGCTACCCCAGTTGTATTTAATTAAAGTAATTTTAGCCCTTCTTAGTGAATTAAAACTAAGTCTATACTTTAAGTTATAAATGTAGATAGTCTATGCTCATTAAATCCAAAAATGCAAGAAAGATTTATTGAGTCCTGCCCATAAACCAAACTTTTCAGAGCACTGAGTGCAATATTGGACAGAATGGTACCTCTTCACAGAGCTTAAAGATCAGTGGGGATGTATAGTCCATTAAGCCATAAGGCATTGATGTTATACACAGCACACTAGAGCACTCCTGAACTGGAGTTCACTCATGAAACCTACCTCACAGAAGAGATCCCTAGACAGACTTTCAGGGACTGCAGACGGGTAGGAAAATTCAGTTTTTTACACTTCTTCATTTCTCATTCCATTACTTCTAGCCTAAGAACTGAAACACTGTCTCTGAAAAAACAAAACAAATAAACAAAAACAAGCTTGCATGATGGTGATGAAATTGATTCTGGCATTTACCAATGTAACTGTTGTTCCCCTCTGAAATTTTATAGCTCTGGTCCTATGTGGTAGTTTGAATAAGAATGGCCCTCCTGGGCTCATAGATTTGAATACTTATTCACCAGAGAATGACACTATCTGAAGAACAAGGCCTTCTGGTGTGACCTTGTTAGAGGAAATGTGTCACTGGGGTGGGCTTTAAGTCTTCAAAGCCCACGCTAAGTACCCCTCCTCTATTCCTAGCTCCTTCCCTCCTTCCCCTCCTCCCTCTGCCTGTGAATCCTGATATAGTGCTCAACTATTTCTCCAGCACAGTGCCTGCCTGTCTTCATGGTCTCTGCTGCCATGTTCTCTGTGGCTATGTTCCCTACTATGATAATAATAGATTAGGCCTCTAAAACTGTAAGCAATCCCACAATTAAATGCTTTCCATTGGATTCACAGCAATGAACCAGTGACTAACACACTTTATAACAGGTTGAAATGGCACAAGCTTGCCTAGACCAAGGTTCATCATATTCTCTGGTATATACTCACTTGAACATTTTGTGATGGAAATGTTTCTAATTTCATTCCTTTTTAATCAATCATTTTATTTGTTTACATTTCAAATGATATCCGCCCTTCTACAATCTCCCTATCCCTCCTCTTCCTCCCCCCCCTTTATGTCTCTATGAGGGTGCTCCTCCTCCCACTCACTCATTCCTTCTTCACTGCTGTAGCATCCCCCTACACTGGGGCATCAAGCCTCCACAGAACAAGGGCCTCCCCTCCCATTGATGCCAGATAAGGCCATCCTCTGCACGTATGTAGCTGGAGTCATGGATCCCTCCACGTATACTCTTTGGTTAGTTGTTTAGTCTCTGGGAGCTCTGGATGGTCCAGTTAGTTGATACTGTTCTTCCTATGGGGTTGCAATCCCCTTCAGCTCCTTCAGTCCTTCCCTTAAATCCTCCTTTGGGTTCCTCCAGCTCAGACTGATGGTTGGCTGTGAGTATCTATCTGCATCTCTGTATTGGTCAGGTACTGGTAGACCCTCTCAGAAAACAGCCATCTGAGACTTATTTCATTCTCATGTTTTAACAAAATGGTTCTCATGTATTTAAAAAAGGAATCATGATGGGATAGCTAGTGATTGTAGGCAGGGAAATGTGTTAAAATGCATTTGTCTAAAATGGCCTTGTAATGTAATATTATGTGATTTACTTACTCTAAGTTGAGGTGCTAATAGAAACAGCCATTTGTGAGGAAATATGTTTCTTTTTAAAGCAAATTTTGCATGTTTATTTTATCAAAAAAGTAGTAGATTGTGAACTAATACATCATCCTGGATCACTTTGCATTTTATTTTGCAAATGACCTAGAAGTAGTTTGACCTGAGAAGAGATTCATCTTCATCCCCACCAGTACCTGTCCTCTGCTCTTTAATGTCTCTCCTTTCAGTGCAGTAAATCCCAGGCCCTCTTCTGGCAATGTCTGTCAGGAGAGTTCAAACAAGATTCTGTGTGTGGGCACAAGCTGGGGGAGATGTGAAGGGACTGGGATCTAGGATGAATTCAGAGACTTGATATGTCAGGGTGGGGGAAACCCAGGGGGCCTCACCTGCTCAGAAGAGAAGGGAGGTGGTTGGGAGGAAGAATTGTGGTGACTTGGAAGGAGCCAGTAAGTGGGATGTAAGTAAATAACTGGGAGCATCTCCCAAAATGCTCAGCAGTTGTGATTACAGGTCACACCCAGGTCGCCTCTTCTGGCATGATCAATGGGATCCTCTGTGCGTGCTAGCATGGGTGCTATGTGTGTGCACATGTGCGTGTGTGCATTCATGCCTTAACTTGGGTTACTGCTCAGCTTTGCCATTTTGACTTGGTCCTCACCATCATCAGATTGTATTGTGCATCTTGATCTGAACTTCATTCTAGTATTAAAAAATAAAAATAAAAACAAGGTTGCAGGCAAAAAAAAATTGTCTTTAAAAATAAAATAAAAGATGCTCTGTATGTATGGGCTAAAGAAACCTTTTAGTGCTGGGTATGGTTTTAGTCATATTCATCAGATTGTATTGTCTGCATTTTTGTGGTTCCAAATTAAGCAGTGCTTCATTGCTTCTGTGTGGCAGAAGTTCTTTCCTTCTTATTTGCTTGATCGATGACAGCCTGCCTTTGGTCATAGAGGATGGGAGAGAAGACACTTCCTTTTATTATTTCTAAGGAAATCCTTGCAAAAATTAAAAGTAAATATTATCCTATGGAAGTTTCATATTGGAGATTTACTGAGAAAATTTTCAAAGAGATAAGTTTCTTAAGAATCAGAGTCTAGTTTCAGAATCTGAAAGTGTGAAACCAATGTAAAAGAAAATGAGCCCTTGAGAGATGACTAACTTTGAGGCTACCGTTTTACCAGGGGTAGCTGATCGTTATGTTGCGCCTTAAGTTCAGGAGAACTGGTTCGTTAATCTACCTGAAAGGATATATGAGTGGATAATAAAACATATTTATGCATTTTAACCAAAATTTAAGTTACTACCATTCAAGAGTCTGAGGTCTGGGGAAAGAAGATTCTGGCCTACAATAAAACCAGGGAAAGATCAGGGGTTGGGATACCCAGTGGGAAAGTATCTCCTCCTCCAAGTACCAATTTGAGTTTCCTTTTTTAAAAAACATAAGTGAGGATGATTTAGACAATGCTTCTTAGTCTACAGAAGGCTCTAGACCCGGAGGAAATGATTGTAGTCTCCATAAGAATTGCTAAATTCCTAAGTATTTCATAAACTCATTGTTTTTAATACCTGAGTAGTACTCTGTTGTGTAAATGTACCACATTTTCTGTATTCTTTCCTCTGTTGAGGGAACTCTGAGTTGTTTCTAGCTTCTGGGTATTATAAATAAGGCTGCTATGAACATAGTGGAGCATGTGTCCTTATTACATGTTGGAGCATCTTCTGGGTAAATGCCCAGGAGTGGTATAGCTGGGTCCTCAGGTAATACTGTGTCCAATTTCCTGAGGAACCACCAAACTGATTTCTAGAGTGGTTATACCAGCTTGCAATCCCACCAGCAATGAAGGAGTGTTCCTCTTTCTCTACAACTTCGCCAGTATCTGCTGTCACCTGAGTTTTTTATCCTAGCCATTCTGACTGGTGTAAGGTGGAATCCCAGGGTTGTTTTGATTTGCATTTCCCTGATGACTAAGGATGTTGAACATTTCTTTAAGTGCTTTTTAGCCATTCAGTATTCCTCAGTTGAGAATTCTTTGTTTAGCTCTGTACCCCATTTTCAATAGGGTTATTTGGTTCTCTGGAGTCTAACTGCTTGAGTTCTTTGTATATATCAGATATTAGCCCTCTATCAGATATAGGAATGGTAAATATCTTTTCCCAATCTCTTGGTTGCCATTTTGTCCTATTGACAGTGTCCTTTGCATTACAGAAGCTTTGCAATTTTGTGAAGTCCCATTTGTCAATTCTTGATCTTAGAGCATACATTATTGGTGTTCTGTTCAGAAACTTTTCCCCTGTGCCCATGAGCTCAGGACTCAATTCTTAGGGAAATGGATGGATCTGGAGGATATCATCCTGAGTGAGGGAACCAAAAAACATACATGGTATACATTCACTGCTAAGTGGATATCGCAGAAGTTCGGAATACTCAAGATACAATCAATAAACTACAAGAAACTACAGAAGAAGGAAGACCAAAGTGTGGATACTTTGATCCTTCTTGGATGGGGGAACAAAATACCCATGGAAGGAGTTACAGAAACAAACTATGGAGCAGAGACTGAAGGAAGAACAATCCAGAGACTGCTCCACCTGGGAATCCTTCCCATATTCAGTCACCAAACCCAGACACTATTGTGCATGCCAGGAAGTGCTGGCTGACAGAAGCCTGATATAACTCTCTCCTGAGATGCTCTGCCAGTGCCTGACAGAAGTAGAGGCTCACAGCCATCCATTGGACTGAGCACAGGGTCCCCAATGAAGGAGCCAGAAAAAAGACTCAAGGAGCTGAAGGGGTTTGCAGCACCATAGGACAAATAACAATATGAACTAACTAGTACCCTCAGAGCTCCCAGGGACTAAACCATCAACCAAAGAGTACACATGGTGGGTCTCATGTCTCCAGTTGCATATGTAGCAGAGGATGGCCTAATCGGTCATCAATGGGAGGAGACGCCCTTGGTCCTATGAAGGTTCTACACCCCAGTGTAGGGGAATGCCAAGGCCAGGAAGTGGGAGAGGATGGGTTGGTGAGCACGGAGGAGGGGGAGGGAATTGGTTTTTTCTGATGGGGAAATGGAAAAAGGGGATATCATTTGAAATGTAAATAAAGAAAATATCTAATAAAAAAGGAAAATAAAAGAATTGCTAAATCAAACCCATGTTCTCCCTCATATGTGGACTATCCTAGTGTATGCATGCACACACACACACACACATACACACACACACACACACACACACACACACACACACACACACACACAACATGGATACAGCTTAATGTGTAAAAAGGAAAACAAGAAAAGGAACCACAATATGATAAAGAGACTGAATGCAAGTGATGGTCACCTGGATCATGAAAGAGGATTCAGAACTAGCCGTTTCTTCTAGTTTCAACTCTGTCATGGATTTTTCATTTGGTGGTGGTGGATAATGTTTATAAAGTACACTCTATAGTGAAAGTGTAAAATTCTATGCAAGGCACCAAAGCTTTTGAATGGTTATTCAACTTTAGTAGTTGAGAACTTTTGTCTGTTTAATTTTGATATGTTATGTACTTTTAAAATATTTGTTTAAATGAGTGTTTTGGCTGTTTGTATTTAAGAGGTGTGTGTGTGTGTGTGTGTGTGTGTGTGTGTGTGTGTGTGTGTGTGCCTGCCTGTATGGACAGTTGTGGCTATGTGGGAGCTCCGAAGCTGTGTGCCCTTTATAAGAGCAAAGTGTTCTTATCTACAGAACCATCTCTCCAGGCCCCACGTGATTTTGTTTCATTCACACATTCTTTCAATGAAGTATTATATCTTTTAATTTGCTAAAATAAAATATTTTTTCTGTCAATCATACAAATTGTTACTTATTTTGTTTTAGTATGTTTGTCAGTATTGCAGACTTTATTATTTTTAGGCTTTCAGGACAATGATAATTTCTTGATATATTAAACATAATATTTAAGTATAAGAAATTAAACCTTGGAAGATATATGAACAGCATCTGTTAGATCTTGTAATAGAAACAGCTGTGTTTTGCCTGTGATGTGAGTATAGAAGTATTCATAGAGAATTCATAGAGAAGCATACTTTAAAAAGAGTGCAGAGAGTGGTGGTCAGTAAGAGTACCCTAGATGGAGAACCCCTTTAGAATGTCTTCAGACTGAAAAAAAAAACCATGAATTTGTGAGACATTTAAGGAAAGGCAGCATAGCTATGAATAGAGAGGAGAGTACAAAGTAAAGGTGCAAGATCTTTGAAGCTAGAGAGGGAGAAGGTAAATGGTATATTGTTTTGTTAAGACTGTTATGATTTTTATCTCAATTGTCTCCAAACTCTTCATTTGTGCACCCTTGTCTCCTCTGCTCTGCTCTGTCCACCACTCTTCTTGTTTTGAACCAGATGTCATTTTAACAACTTGCTATGCTAAATTATTTGTTACAGCATCCTAATAAGACAGATATTACTTTTTTTTCAGGTCACAACATAGGTCAGGAAAATGAAGAAGTGTAAGCATTCCAAGCCATGTGACTATGCAGGGATAGAGGTAGATTTTGGATGTGATTATTAAATTCTGTCACTAAACAATGGGTAGAAGGAAGAGCAGAAAGTAGATGTATGGTGCTGTCAATGTAGGGCTTTTAAGAGATTACTCAAAGTGTGGAGAAGGGATATGATAGGAACAGTGAACCTTGTGGGTCTATCGTAATAGTCTAGATGACAGTCTTGAAATGTAGAATTAATTGATAAACAATATGGAGAGGGTCGATTAATTAAGAGATGCTTAGAACTTCCTCTTGACAGGTCTTGGTTACTGGAAGCACTGACGATGATAATTTTACCAGAGCCAGGAGATAAATGATGCTGCTATTTAATGAACAAGATCCACTGAAAAAAGGATTTTTAAGGCAATGGAGGTAAGTTCAGTTTTTCACATTAAGAGTATAGGTAGAGATGTAAAATAGACAAATGATTTAATATCTTAGTGTGGGACTTACCCGTCTGCTCCACATTCAATCATACCAAAGTATGATGTTCTCTTCACATAAATAATATGGATATTTATAAATTCTTGAAAAGAGACAAAGTTGTCTAAAGACAGTATAGACCAAACAGAAATACATGAGCACTCATAAATCTACAAAGCTTCCCTCTTGTACCACAAGCTATTCTCAAAAATTTGAAGTAGTCACTGCACTTTACAATACCTATATTACTCTTAGAATACTAATTGAAGTTTGGGGTTCATTATAGATTAGAAATCAAGTAACAGGAAGCTTACAACAGCCATGCAGTATGTGCTTCAAGGCGTCATCAGTGTTTGATGCTTCTAGTCATACCAGAACAAGGATTAGTTGTGCCCTCTATACTAGACAAGTCATTGGATGGAGAGGATACATCGTTATAGCTTAATCCCTCATATCAGAAAGGAAAGACCTTAGTTTCATAGTTTTCCCCCTCTTATATAAAAATTGCTGTTTGGGGGGAAATGTTTTTCATTCAAAGTGTGAATATTTGTATATTAGGGAATTTTATATGTTCAAAGATTGGAGGCTGGAAACAGGTGAGAATGTATGGAAATGTGATCTAACACATTAAGTAGGCTCAGTCTATGCAGAGACTCAGCCAAGGCTCAATGAATACTTTGTTTAACTAGTAAATCAGAAGATAGCCATTTTGTTTATTTAAAACTTTCATGGATCCTCCATTTATTAATCCACTAGTGTTACTTAATTTTCACACTGAAAATCTACAAAATTATAGAAATTTGTCTTTTGAACTTTAACAATGTACAAACATGATATCTGTATAGCATCACTAATTATCACTTCATCTGTAATATATTTAAATATAAATGTACAGGCATATTAACAAAGATAAACAGTGAATAATTTAACAAATTGTATCTACTAGATTTTGGAGATTAGTCTCAGTTGTAAACTGTTTGTGTAACAAGTTCAAGGTTCCAGATTTAGCTTCCAGGGCTAGGAAGAAAATGTTATCTACTAAAATTGAAAGTAGGCCTTCCTTATAATGTATTTGCAATGTTGAATATACAACAAAATGTGTATGTGTATTCATTAATGCCTTAGGAAGCTTATCATAGCATTATTAATAACCATACGTTGAAACTCACTCAAATGTTCACTGAATTTTGGAAGAGAATGAACTATTTAGAGCCACACATCCACTGATAATCATTGTTTTGTCACAGGCATGGAAGCATCGCAATGGCCCAAGGAATAGTCTTTTCAAAAAATAGAGATAAAATTAAATACAGGGAATTAGGTATTAAAAGAAAATCTTTCCACAATTCGCAAAAAGAAATTGAGATTGGTCATTTATAGAAACATAAAAACCAAACCCTAAAGTTTCTGGAAGAAAAAAAATTTTGTTCCTAGCATAGAAAAATTCTTCTTATATAGAACAGAGAATGTTATAAAATAAATGAAAAATTATAACATTCTGTTGTCAAAAATATTATTAAAATTACAAGGTAGTTTAGTTAGACAGTGCCTCTGTATGATCTGTGAAGGGTAGTTAGGATAAAGAGAGGTGACTGTTCCAAAGAGGAAAAGAAGGAAAACATTAAAAGTTCACCAAAAGATGACAGGCCAGCTGAAAAGAACAGAGAGCTAGGATGACTAGCATAGTGGACTAAGACATAGATGTACTCACAGAATGAGTAATGGGGAAGAAATACACAAATTCTTAGACACATATGATCTATCTAAATTGAGTCTAGGGGGTGTAATAATTTTAAAAGCTCAGTAACATAATGAGTTTGAAGCAATAATAAGACATTTCCCCACAAAGAAAAGATCAGGAATTGATAGAACTGTGAATTCTGCCAAATCTTTAAGGAAGAGCTGATATCAATGTTCCCCAAACTCTTCCACATAAAATGGAAAGAGAAGGAACACTACCAAACTCATTCTACATAATCAGCACTACTCAGAAGTCCAAACCAGACAAAGATAAAACAAAAAAGAAAAATATAGGCCCCTTTGAATGATGGGCAAGTTGTTAAAGTTGTCTACAGTGTTTTGAAACTGGAAGGCCACACATCCAAGAGAATACGGGCAACACACATCAGACTTGATGGCTAGAAGAATAAAGGACACAAAGTTGGATGAGTAAGGAAGGGAGCTGGAATTGAGGATGAGGATCAGGAGAGATGGATATGACCAAAAATCATAAGAGACTAAGCACAAAATAATGTCACTTGTGGGAAACAGGGACCTTAATGTAGAGTATAATGAGCCAGACTCAAATGGACAAATATTAAATACTTTTTCTCATGTGTAATATAGACAGAAACATATATGCACATGTGAATGTATGCATGTGTATGTAGGACACAAAAAGTAGAAAGGTGACAATGTAGTGGAGGAAACATAGTGGTCTGTGAGTTGTATCATGGGTATTCTGAGGGTTTTTTTTTTGGCTAATATCCACTTATCAATGAGTACATACCATGTGTGTCCTTTTGTGATTGGGTTATCTCATTCAGGATGATTTTTTTTAGCTCCATCCATTTGCTTGTGAGTTTTATGAATTCTTTATTTTTAATAGCTGAGTAGTATTCCATGGTGTAAATGTATCACATTTTCTGTACCCATTCCTCTGTTGAGCGACATCTGGGTTGTTTCCAGCTTCTGGCTATTATAAATAAGGCTGCTATGAACACGGTGGAGCATGTGTCCTTATTACATGTTGGGGCATATCTTTTGGGTATATACCCAGGAGTGGGATAGCTGGGTCCTCAGGTAGTACTATGTTCAAATTTCTGAAGAACCACCAGACTGATTTCTAGAGTGGTTGTACCAGCTTGCAATCCCACCAGCAATGAAGGAGTGTTCCTCTTTCTCCACATTATTGTCAGCGTCTGCTGAGTTTTTGATGTTAGCCATTTTGAGTGGTGTGAGATGGAATCTCAGGGTCAAAAGAACAAAACAGCAACCTACATAATAAGAAAAGATCTTTACCAACTCTACATGAGATAGAGGCTAATATCCAAAATATACAAAGATAAGAAACATCTTAAAGGTGTCTAACAGCCTGAGTAATCTGGGAAATGCAAATTCAAACTATTTAGAAATTTCAACTTACCAGTCATAATGACTGGGATCAACAGAACGGCTCACAACACATGGCATCACGATGTGTTGCCATGGTACTCTTACTGTTGTAAGATTGAAGCCTGATACAGCTCCTATGGTAATCAGTATTAAGAATTCTCAAAAACCTAAAAGTATAACTACCACATGACCCAGGAGGGAAAAATCTACTTTTTCAGAAAATGTGTTTTAAAATTTATCAGGGACAAATTGTGACCCTTCTTGGGAATAGGTCAAGTTAATGCCAGAACTAAAATGGATTCCAGGAAATCTTAGGTCCCGTAGCAGCTATGTTTCTTTTAGGACTTTAAAAAAAATAATTGTTATTCTTATTTCTTCTTTTGTATCTTATTCTCTGGTCTTTGTAAAATGGTCATATGGCATGAATTTTGTTTAAGTGTTACACTATTAGTTAAACAAATGCATTTCAATGGCAGAAAGTCTTGTGGACTTTCTCATGTCAGTTAGGATCTTCATTCCAACCTGGCAGACCAGGGAGCTCAGCTTACTCTTAGTGGGAGGGTGTCCTAGGGTCAAGGTAGGAGGAGTAGAGGTTAAATAGGAGGGCTGCTGGCTGTAGGTGCAGCAATGGCTGTCTGTTGTTAAACTAGGCCAAATCCTGTTGCAGCCATAGCCAGGAAATTCAGAATTCTTGCAGGGAAAAAGAAGGCTCATTGATTCTTCAATCTATATTTCAGCAGAAGATAAATTGGCTTGGAATGTAGGCCTTAAGGGTACGAACAATTAGGAAAGGCATTTGTGGAGGAAGTGAGCCTTGTCTTGAAGATGGCAAGAATCAAAAGAGCTACAGAGATACGTGAAATATTTAGAAGCAAGGAATCAGTGCACTAAATATAGACTCACAGATGATCGTAGAACAAGGGCAAGGAAAGCAGCTGTGGAAGAAAGTAAAAGGTATTTGAGAGGGGGTCAGGAAATAAGATTAAAGTTGTGCTTTGTTTCTTTGGAAGGTAGGCATGGTGTCAGAGAACTGCCTGGGGTCAGCTGTGGGAAATACTGTCAGAAGTAAAATGTGTGGGGAAGTGAGGGCAGGAGGAACAGATGCCGGAGAAGCTGGGTTGTGATATAGACACAGTTGATCCCCATGGGGAGCTCTGATGCTACAACAAAGCTCTCTTGTGGTGTTCCCTATCATGTGTATTTTGTGCCTTGCCCTGAGAAGGTGAGGCAAGGGATTCTCTTTTGCTAATAGCATGTATCTAGAGAGGAGACTCAGTGAGGATTAGCCCCCAATGGTCTCAGAATGGGGAATAAGTGCTTGATCCTTTATGGACTTGATTAATACCGTGAAGGGTGAGCTCCACTGCCCATCCCTGGGTACCAGGATAACCTCAGACAGTAAAGAACCTGAGAACAGGTTAGCACTGGGGTAATGAATGTAACATCAAACAGCGCTGGGGACATAGCTCAGCTGTAGATGTTTGCCTATCATGTGCAAGACTCAGAATGCAGTCCCTTGCACTGCACAAACAGCAGGCCTTTAAATTAAAGATCAACTCAGCAGTACTGACCTTTTCTTCTGCCTCAGGCTCCAGCATGACTGGTGAGGAGAGCACCTGAAAATCTTGGCATTTATCATGTAGGGGCTGGGAAACCACCCGAAGCTTTCTTTTATTCACTTACCTTCAGCAGCAATACAAGTGTGAATGGGAGATAAGTCCATGTTCGTTACAGGAAATTCTGTAGTCCAAATCTGACATATACATTACTGATTGCAAAGGAAACAAACAAACAACTAAAGCTGACCTAATTTGTATGGGAAACACAAGACCTACTCAGAACCTAACACGTGTCTTAGTGGCTCATGTAGTATCTCCAGTGTTCAGTTTCTCTTTCTCTAGATTGGCTTCCTTCCTCTACTGACTTACCTCGTGGTCTTACATGGCAGTGCATCCCTAAATCACTGTCAGCCAACAATGTATAGAGAAAATAAATGCTTTCTCTTTCTCCGAAGACCCACCCACATAGTCATGTGGTTAGACTAGAAACTCACATCGGGGTGTATTTCTGTGAAAAGGTAAATGGGTATGCTGACTGAGGTACACAAACTGTACCCCTCAGGGAGAGGCCATTCAACACATCTAAATGGGACAACTGAGTATTCTTGTTAAAGCTGGTAGAGTGATTCCTAGAAAGCAATAATATTCATTTCTCTGTTTCCATCTGACATATGTCCATACAAGTGTATAATTATAATGTTGCAGTCAAGTACATACCATATAGCACTTGTATTTTTAAAATGTTCAATCACTCCACGAATACTGCCATATTCCATATGTAAATCTCCATTTGTTTATTGCTACCCTTCTTCCCCAGAAAAAGACTTTTTTTTCCCCAGAAGATAGCTACTGGTAGGTTCTTTTAAATGTTTTTGTGCAGCTGGTGGTTTAGTATATGCAAATACGTATTTTTGTTTAACAGCTGCATGGTGTTTCTGCTTTTATAGACATAGATGATGTAAAATTACCTAACAGCTGGGTTTTTGATGTCCAATTTTTAATACTACAAACCAGGCTGAGTGAAAAATCTTTACATAAATATTTTTTTAGTAAAAAGGGGGTTAATATGAATCAAAAAAATCTAAAATTTAAGAATTCATTTGGACAGATGCATTCATTTCAGTAAAGACCTCAACTACATTTTTCTCCCAAATGGGTTAAAATGGTAAGCATTGCATATGTTACATTTTCAAATTTCGTACAAAATTATGTCTATTTTATTAAAGTCATTAACTTATTTGCTTAGTTTGACATTAGAGTCATAATGCTATGTTGTTAATTGCCTTTGTATCATCCTTTATGTTTAGAATAAAACAACAATTTGTTTTTAATGTTTTCAGAATTCGCTTTGTAACTGTAGATTATTTCCCATTACCCCTAATTTTTGGATTGATTTGTAAAATACCATAGAAGACCCTCTTTAGATGGCAATACTTTTAAAACCTATTTGAAAAAATGTACCATTCAATTGTCTGTTAACAAAACTGTTCTCCCTCTTCAGAGACTCTGCCAGTGGCTTACAATATTTAGTCACAATTAAATTATGGCCATTTCTGGTTTAAACTAGCTTATTTTTTTATTAAATTTTCTAGTTGATCTTACTAATAAAATTTTCCAATTGATTTCAACTTTCTGATGTTGCTAAAACCCTCCTATGATATAAAGCACCATGAACTTCTTCATTGACTTTTCATTAGGAACTGATATTCATCAATCTTCCTGGATATTCTTAGCCCTATAGAGACAAAGACTCTCTCCAGGCTCAACTCTCATAGTACTTGTATTGCCTGTTGCCAAGCACTTGTTGCTTAGTGCAAGGCAGGGATTGAGTGAATTATGTGGAAGGTTTCTCTCATGAATCTGCACTGAGGCACGCCCAACAAGTGATCTCTTGCTGCTAGCCTCATTTGCTCCTTTCAGTTTACCAACCCTAGAGGTGGATATCTTTTTCTTTCTTTCTTTCTTTTTATTTAGAGAATACTTTATTAGTTTTTGTAATCAAACCCACGTAGATAAGACCTTACATATTTAATACAGTGCGTTACCCCTGTACAAATGGAAAAAAATTAAATTCAACATTTCTAGATCAATATGGCTGTTAATTTCTGTACAATGCCAACTCAACACAGTAAACTGGGATACTTTTTTCCAAAGTTGACAGCACAG